>JAPZDX010000021.1:30226168-30237128 GCA_029783625.1 Naso annulatus
TTCCAAGTGATCCAACGATCCAGCATGTTTGAAAGCTGTGATAAAAAAGTCAGATTCGTCTCATCCAGATGTTCAAAGTTACACTGCTGATAAACACAGAAAAACTGCGGTGCATTCATGGCACCCTCTGAAAATGCCGAAAATCAAAGACAGAGTAATCGACTGTGGTGTTGTCATGAGTAGCATGTGTCATCACAATCAAGTGAAGATTAAAACTGCAGTAAAAACACTGATAGCATCGCTCAGAAGACTCCACAACACTGAGGAAACACTGTTGTTACAAACAGACAGATGACATGGAGACCTTTTTCTGTGTGTGTGTGTGTGTGTGAGTGTGTGTGAGTGTGTGTGTACCTACAGGGAAGGCAATCTCACACAGTTTGTGTGTCCAGTCCTCCAGCTGTTGTCTGTCTGCAGCAAACACATAGATCTTCTCGGTGGTTTCAATCAGGAAAGGTCCTGTGTCTCTGGGACAGCCGTCCATCTCCACCTCAGACACACGGATACAGTCGGACAGACGGATCACCTGAGACACACACAGACTCTTATCACCGTGGCAGCAGAGCAAATCTGACCTGAGGAAATGACTGCATCATAAAGCAGTTGAGTTGTTTGAAGTCTAACATGTATTGAGTGGTGTAGACCAAAGTAAGCAGCTGAGCAACAAGGCAGAATACAACTCAGTGCTGCTGAGCAGCTTTCAGTGCCAGTAGATTACCGTAGATTGCAGTTGATTACACTTACAGTAGATTGCAGAAGATTACAGCAGATTGCAGTAGATTACAATAGACTGCAGTAGATTACAATAGACTGCAGTAGATTATAATAGACTGCAGTAGATTACAATAGACTGCAGTAGATTACAATAGACTGCAGTAGATTACAATAGATTGCAGTAGATTACAATAGACTGCAGTAGATTACAATAGACTGCAGTCGATTATAATAGATTGCAGTAGATTACAATAGACTGCAGTAGATTACAGTAGATCGCAGTAGATTACAATAGATTGCAGTAGATTGCAGAAAATTACAATAGAATATAGCAGATTGCAGTAGACTGCAGTAGATTACAATAGATTGCGGTAGATTGCAGCAGATTACAATAGACTGCAGTAGATTACAATAGATTACAGTAGACTGCAGTAGATCACAATAGAATACAGTAGACTGCAGTAGATTGCAGTAGATTACAGCAGATTTCAGTAGGTTGCAGTAGATCACAATAGATTGCAGTAGATTACAGTAGATTGCAGTAGATTACAGCAGACTGCAGTAGGTTGCAGTAGATTACGATAGATTTCAGTAGATTACAGTAGATTGCACTAAATTTACAGTAGATTGCAATAGATTACAATTGATTACAGTAGATTATATTCTACCTTCTTGTGTTCTTGCTGTTTGCGTAAACTTCTGTCGTTCTTCTCAACACTTCCTCCATCTTTACACTCAAAGAACTCCAGTCTGGAAATCGAACAGGAGCTTTCTCTGTACAGGACAGACCACACACGCTTCCACTTCTAAACACAGAGACACACAAACAAGTTTAGGAGAGACTCCACAGTTTGTTCAAAAGGACTCACAGCTGATGTTAGAGGTGATCAGAGACTGCAGGTGGAAGTGACAACAGCATTTCCTGTTGCTGCTGGTCTTCAGTCCCTCTGTCAGTCACACTCAGGTGTCTGTGGTGTCACCACACTTCTGCTCCTCCCCTTGGCTCTTTATTCTGACCGTCACAGACACTTTTAGGCCAATCGCGGGTCATTTCAGAGAGCGCTTGCTGCTATTGGCTGCTCTGGGCTGCGCTTCTTAGCTACAGGTGATATCACTACAAGCTGACTGGCTGTTGAAACAAGTGACGTGCCTTATGTTCTAAAACTGGCCTCTGGTGACTTGACAAGCTGAGCTGCGGATGACACTGTCAGCCGGCTTGAGTCGAGCTGAGACGGACCAGTTTACACAGCTGCAACTTTCCCTGCAACCGTTTGGTCTCCGTTCAAACTAGACTTAAAAGAGAGACAACAAACAGAATAAAACACGAGATGGAACAAAAACAGGGAGGGGAGGGGGCAGGGATTTGCTTCTTTAGGAGTCTCATGCTACAGCTAGCTTGATTTCCAGACTTTTTCTACCTTAGTTTTAATAGCTGGTGTTAATACTACAGCAGTAGCTGTGACGTGGCGTTGGTCCCTGGGCATTGAACCACAGCATCTCACTGCTGAACAGGGATGTATTGACACATAGGCAGACTTTTGTCCCCAGTGCTGGAGAAAGGTCTGGCTGCACCCATTATCATTCTGCTGTAAGGGGAAATGGGTTTTGTCTTAATTGTATCTATTTAAACCAATCACCATCATCTTGGGCAGGCTAAGCAAAGATGCAGCGACAGTGCCATTACAAAATAAGAGCATACAGACAGAGCCAAACCCACAGTTTGATGAACAGGATTGAATTTTTCTGGGTTTAATGGTTACCAGGAAAATAACTTTATAACAAGATCTGTGCTGCTTTCATGTTGCTGCTCGTGCAGTTACATCACACAGACATCAAGTTGCATTAGAAGTAGCGTTAGCTCGTTAGCATTGTGTGTTTGTGTGGATGTTGGTGTTTGTACCTTTCCAAACCTCTGCTGCTGCACATAGAGCATCCCCTGCTTCCTGATGTCCTCCTCCATGACAGCACTGCAGGTCCTCCCCTTTCCTCACCTCTTCTTTATCTTCTCCTCTTTGTGCTCCACTTTGGTCGATGTCCTCCTCTGCTCACCCTCTCTGACTTTGTGCTTCCTCTTCTACTCACAGTCTGACTCCTCTTTCTTCCTCTTCTTGTCCTCTGTCTTCTTCTGAACTGCTGTTCTTTCCCACCTCCTCCTCTTCCTCTCTGCTTGCTTTGACTTTGTTCCTCTTCACATCCTTTCTTTTTCCTCTGCGTTGTTTTTCACGCTGTTTGTTTCACCTCTTTTTTTCTTTTATCTCCTTTCACCTTCTTTTGTTGTGTCGACTTCTTTCTCTCCTTTTATCCTTGTTTAATCGTCCGTGTTGTGCAGTTTGAAGAGTTTCAGCCTCTCCCCTGTTCTTGCTGCTGTTCAGCTCCTCTTGTCTCTGTCTCTGTGGTGTCAGCAATGCAGAGAAACGTTGAGTGTGTCATCTCTGTTTCCTGCCTTCACACTCTGTTGCAACATGTAATGCAGAACTTCGTAGCTGTGAAAATGTGAACCTCCTCTTTCAGTGTCCTTCCTTCCTTCCTTCATATAACATTAAAGATTTTTATTCTCTTTTCTCTCTCTAAACATCAGCTTCTGTTTTTATTTTTGAACTTAGTTTTTCACCTTCAAATCTGTCACAGGCTGATTTCCAGCAAGTGCTCATGAGGACGTCATTTGCTGTGATGCCCTCTGGTGGACAAATGTTTTACATCTCAGTAACATTCAGTCTGTTTTTCATTGAAAGCCTCAAGTAATCATATCCTAAAGTACAAGTGCCACAAAGTAAAAAACAAAAAAAAATGAAAAACATTACAGCTCCTGCACACTGTGAGTGAGACTTAATTACACTAAAACTTTTGTAGTTTTTTACTTAATAATACCATACTGTGAAAATATTCAGTTACTGTAAAAGTTTACTTTACATGTATAAACACGTCTGCCTAATGACAGCAAATGTCAAAAATATGTCTTATTCAGCATCAGTCAAGCTCCAGTAATCGGTAACCTCAGCTGTCAGAAAAATGAGGTGGAGAAGAAGAAAATGGAAGTATGAGGAAACTACAAACACCTCAAAATTGTGCTGAAGTGCAATACTGGAGTAGAAGTACTCAGTTGGTTCCCACTCCAGCTAGATACTAATCATGTTATCAGTGAGTGATCAATGGATTGATTTTGACCTGAAGGTGCTGACATCAGAAAGAAATGGCACAGAGTGCAGAGATCAGCTTTGTTTATTACACAAGAGAAGAAGAGTTCACAGTACAGTTGCTGAAGTGCGAACATTTTGATGTCCTGTCTTTATGTCCTTAATTAGAATTTATTTTTTAACGATTAATTGATTAATTAATTAACTGCATTTATGTAGCATTTTTCTAGATACTCAAGGCCCGTTACAGTAAAGGAGGGATCTCACTAACCACCTGAATAATGCACGGCAGCCATTTTTTGCGCCAGAATGCTCACCACACGTCAGCTTGAGGTGGAGAGTGAGATGAGTGAATAAGCCAATTTAATGAATAAAATCATGTAAATTTATTACATGATTTATTCCTCCAACCTATTAATAATGCATCAAACTACATTCATAAATCATTGCAATGGTTTGTGGATGTCACAGTTTTCTGCAAACAGTTGGATCAGTTTCTATTCTTTTTTCATCCCTCCATCTTCTTCTTCTCTCCTGATGTTGGCAGGCTGTTGTAGGTTTTGGTCCAGTAGGTGACGTACTCTGACCTCAGGTTGTAACTGAATGATACAGTACAAATAAAATTTGTTTGTCTTCACACATCAAACTATTTTCTAACACACACACACACACACACACACACACACACACACACACACACACACCCCATTTGAAGGAGTAGAGGAGGAACAGGAACAGAGGAGTCAAGTCTGTGCATAAAATGCAGTATGATGCTTTCATACAGCAGCTGTGACAATAACAGAACAGAATGACATGTGAAATAACAATAAAGCTAAACAGAGCAGAGGGAAGCTGAATTTGTTCAGAGTTAAAAACTGCATGTAACTGTTCAGCACTGAGGAAACTTCCTCATGTTAGAAAAAACAAACAGGAAACCTGAATCTCATAGACACTCGACTACGCAGAACACACACGCACACACACATGCGCCACATGACAGCAGAGCTCCGTACCTGACGGAGGACTTGGTGATGTCATTGTTGATGGTCAGGTATGGTTGGTGGTTTTTCGTGAAGGGGGGCCAAGGCACTGGGACTCTACTGCCACCACTACTGGGATCACTGGACAGGAAGACAGTTTACACCACTTTAAGAAATATCAGACCAGTTCAAACCTTTTTTAATTAGAATTAAAAAGTCCACTCATCAGTCCTGATAACTGTAAACTAATGTAAACCAGCTCAGATCACTTCTAACATGTTGAAGCTAGTTTAGACCAGCTCAATATTAAACCAGTTCCATTTTAAACCCTGTTTAACCAGATTCGACTAGTTTGGACTGACTTCATGTCAGTCAGATCACTTTGAAACCTTTATACATCTGTTCATACTACTTTTAACCAATTCAGACCACTTCTGGTGTGTGAGGAAAGAGTCAAACCCGGTCATACTCGGGTGTGTGGATGTGAGTGTTTGCAGTGCATTCTGGGAGTTTACCCGCTCTTGGCAAAGTTTGTCCAGTATGCGATCATGTGACCTGACAGGTCTCGGTGTCGGGGGAAGTAGACCAGTGGAGTGGAGAAGGGTTTCCCAAACAGGTACTGCAGGTCCTCGGCATGCTCCGCCTCCACCCAGCGGGGGAATCCTGGGATACGGGTCTTCATGTTGAACAGGTAGGAATAGGTACGGGCTCCACTGAGGGACAAACAACACAAAGTATATGAACTCCGTCTGTTTTTAAGGTTCAGTCTGTTGTGTGTAGTTCAGGTCACCGAGGCAGTAAAAAAGAAACTTGATGCCTTTTCAAACAGTCGCTTGTTGAAAAATCTACATCCTGGATTTAGTAAAGTTTCTAACATTTATCCACTTCCAACATGTTCATGGAAGGTCAAAATCAGCACACATCAGCATGTTTACTGTTCCTCCAACCAGCAGTCAACATGAACGATGGTGTTAAGAAAAGGTACATTTATATGATCCTCAAACACCTTTTTATGAGGACGTCCTCACAGAGGACGAGGTTTTGAAAGAAGCTGTCGCATAATGCTTTGTGGGGTTTGATCCATCATGACATAAACAGCATTTTAAAACATTATTCTCATCATTTTGTGTGGGTTTTTTTTACATATTTCTCAACAGTTATGCTCTAAAGATATTAAAATTTGTGTAAATCTGTTTTTCAGAGACAGTCAAAGACAAATGTAAAAACATCATTCTGTGACATCAAACTTTTACCATCTACAACAGAAACTTAAAACTTTGTCGTTGGACCAATCACAGCGGACCTGGAGTGTTTGGTGTGGAGCTGGAGGGCAGTCTGAGTGGGAACCAAAAACAGGAAGTCAGTCTCAATGTCGGCCACCGTCTTCTTCACCTCCGCCTGCTCCGGAGCCGAACCCCAGTGTGACGTGTAAAAGCTGTAGGCGGAGTTAGCGGCAGTGCTACCTTTCTCTTTAGTGAGACCAGTCAGCAGACCCTTCACCTCCTCTCTGTGGACACATGAGGACACAAGCAAAGCATCTCCACTCAACAGCTGTCTTCACCGTTTGTCCTCCTGACTTTATCTCTACATCTCAAAACATAACCCGACTTCTCATGACAACAACTTCTGTATGTCTTTTTCTTCAGAGATCATATTGATATAGTGCAGGAGGACACAAGGAGCAGTGTTCCAGATGTACTCACACAGTGGTGTCTTTTTTCATATTGATAGAAGGAACGTCGACTCCAGCAAAGATGTGTCCGTCCATGCTGTTGACTCCGGCCAGGTAATCAAACTGAGCTGCGTTGTGAAACAACTGACTAGGCTCATCCGGAATAAAATCACCATCGATCACTGGAGCAAGTTCAAGCAGATCCATCACTACACCTGCAGGAAGGACACAGAGACTGAGACAACTGAAGACCTTTATGGACATTATGGAGTCCACTAGGGTTCAGGTCCTTGTTGGCCCGGTGTGAGCTGACGTCTGTCCACCTGCTCAGTGTTAAACATTGAGCCTCCTCCTGCTCTCTCTGATCATCATCATCACTGTGTTTGAATGCAGCTGAACCAGCAGTTGATTGTCGTCATTACACATTTTTCTGTTTCTAATGACTGAAAGTGTGTGAATGATTCAACTCACAAACAGCTGCTGATAACGTCATCACTCCAAATACGCAGCAACATAAATCAGCAGCTTAGCTTTACCAAAGACAGTCAATACCACACAAGATCCCCCACTGTACGCTGCACCAAGGGTGTGAATATGAATGACATGAATACGCCACCTGTCTCCTAAGTGGGCGGAGTCACATCTCCCACAGAGACATTTAGGAACCACCATCCCTCCGCCTCATCTGGAAGTGTTATAACGTTGTGTGAATGGATTAAAGCAGATGGATTTTGTGTCACATGATATTTGTTTGATGTAAGTTTGAACTTTCGATACATGATTTCACCTGTAAGACCTTTTAAACGTCTGTTTAAGTCCGTTGTGAAACAAGACGGGAAGCACCGGTTCCCAAATCTTGTGAGCGTGTGTTGCTGATTCAGAGACAGGTCTCCAACAAAGAAAAAAAATGATATTTTTGTGTCAGAATGTTCAGAAGATATGTGTCTGTGAAAAATGGGTCCAATATGTATCTTGGTGACGATGGGGCGAAACATTTGTATGTCTTGTTATGTTTGTTGCAGTCATTTTGACCTTTTCCCAGAATCTGCAGCACATCGACTTTTCCCGCCATGGTGAGACCGACCGGGTCACTCATCTTTAAACATGTAAGCATCTCGTCTTCGTTGCTTCTCCAGCAGCCGACTTTCCGAGCGATCTGCCAGAACCAAACACAATACTATAATACCAATGAGCAGAAATAAATCTGTTTAATCCAAATGTGTTGTGGACCTTCTTGGTGAGAGCAATCGGGTTCCTCTGCAGAGCCCAGGGACTGAGAGCCACACCACACTGAGAAATCGCTCTGCGGAACAGCCCTTTACTGTAAGGAGACAGCATCTGAGGGGACAGACAGACAGACAGAGAGACAGACAGTCAGACAGACAGACAGGACAGACAGGACTTTCATAATTTGAGCTAAGATTAGTTCAGACACTAAACTTCTCCATCTCTGTGGGGTTTAGAGTCTCTCTGTCAGCAGGGTTTTAATCTCTGACCTGGAAGTTGACGCTGGCGGCTCCAGCTGATTGTCCAAAGATGGTGATGTTGTCGGGGTTTCCTCCGAATGCCCGGATGTTTCTGCTTACCCAGGAGATAGCAGCATGCTGATCCCACAGACCGTAGTTACCTGAGAAGGAAACAGAATCACCTGCTGACTGTTTCCTGTCTTGGCCTGAGGTCATCAGGGCTCCCGTGGATATGAGGGAGAATTCACAAGGACTCAGGAAAGGCGATCACAGTGCCGCGAGAATCCAACTGCACTGATATTACTCCTGAGAAATACTTCAAAACAACTCAAAGTGTGTTTGTTTGTGGTCTGGTTCATTTAGTTTAACACACTGAATTACAGACTTGTTCGATATATTATTGCTTTTCCTTGGTGTCCTGTGGCGCCTACCGGAGTTTAACTATGATGATGATGATCATCATGGCTGACACTGTGAGTAGAAATACAGAAACTAAACAGGTGGATTTTGTCGAACTCATCAGATCTGAGGAGTATTTGGCAGCTGAGCTAACAGTAGCAGTTTATCTGCCAATGCCCTGATAAGACAGCAAACACACTGCAGCTCTGATAATATGCATGCTGGGAAATATTCAGCAGACACCAAACAGTCCCATCTGTGCACGCAGAAACATTTCGATCTGAACTGCAGGAGAACTTGTGCTGTGTGCAGCAGGTGGGAAAGTGTGTGCTGATTAGAATGAACCTGGTTTAGTCTGTGATCACTAAGAACTCTCGTGTTTTGGTATTTGTCACTTTTTGTGGCTTGAAACACTAAACAATCAGAAATAATCAATAGCGAGTAATGGTGTTAGGGTTGTGGTCAAACCTGGCAGTCGGGCGTCTCCGGTGCTCAGGAAACCCATTGTCCCAACTCTGTAGTTCACCGTGACAACAATGACTCCGCCCCTGTCGGCCATCTCCTTCCCATCGTACAGAGAGTCTCCCAGGATCGCCACGTCGTTGGACGCCCCCAACAGGAAGGCTCCTCCGAACAGATACACCATCACTGGGAGGTTTGTCGACACTGAGAGAGAGTGACATTTTCTCTGCATTACTGACAAACTCAACCAGCTGAGCGACTCAGTCAGAAGTGTCATGAGGCGAGGGACAAAGGTAGGCGTCTGTGGACTTCTGTTGCCTTCCTGCTAAGTGGAGGACATGCTCTCCAAAGTTTGTTCTGTTAAAACCTCTCTAAAAAATCACATAAACACCCGACATTCATGTTTTGATAATTTCTGAATTATTTCCTTAAAAAATGTGACAAGAAGAAAATCTGAATGAGTGCTTCAAGTAAAACTGATGGTTAATTTGTTGGGGCATGTGTTACTTACCTTTTCGTCCCTGTGGAACAAAGATGTTCAGATAGAGACAGTCCTCACTGCCCTGGGTTTTCGTCTGCAGCAGCGTCACCTGCAGGCATCGATCACGATATTTATTCGCCTTCAGGATTCCTGAAAACAACAAACACTTGAATTTGTTTCTATTCGGCAAACTTTTAACAAGCTGTAGGGAAAAACTTTGCAGTTGTGTGTGTGTGTGTGTGTGTGTGTGTGTGCGTGTGCGTTCAGGACAGATCTGGAGTCAGAATTAATGATGTATTCTCATCCCAGAAGTTTGGACAAGGCCAGGCTAGCTGTTTCCTCATGCTACTAGTCTTTATGCTAAGCTAGGCTAACTTTGTTTACGTTAAAACTCTGAGTTGAAACCAGGTGATTTGGTGAGAAAACAATCATGTTTGGGCCGGAGGATGTCTGGTTCAAAATATCCCTTTGTCAGTTCACGCAGAAAGTCAGTGAGTCAACTTGAGGTTCACAGTCATGACAAACACAAACCGTCAATCTCATCTAACATCAGGGTGAACAGCAGTGCTTCTCTGTCTGAGGACAGAGGAGGCACCTGAAACCACACTCAGTGATGTGACAGTGTCCAGGGGTACACCTGTGCATCACAGTGGTCAGGTGAGTGTTCAGCGTTAAGCTGATCTTTAATGAACCCTGCAGCCTGACGTTAACTTTAAGTGTGAGTCAAGTTACCGCTCCATCCAGGATGAGGTTTTGGTTTCTCCCACTTTCCTGGGACGTCAGCGAAGGGCACTCCTTTAAATGCGTCAACGGTCCTGAACAGCCCCATCCTGTGACTCTGCCCCTCCACCTGCCCCGCCTCCGTCTGCACCACACCAAGCTACACACAGACACACACACAACTAGAAGTGGAAACTTTGTTGGTGAAAAGTGTCACAGTTCTTGAGTGTTGATGCAACCATCTCTGTATTTTTTGCAGAGGTAAAACTTTGATTCACTGACAGGATGTAGATTTTTTCAGAGAGTCATTCCCATCCTGCTCACTGATTGGTTCGTTTGAGACTTTAAATGTGCACAGCTGGAGTGAACAGAGACACAAACTAAATCTGCAGCCACACCAGCAGAGTACAGAGCAGTTTCTTTCTCAGACTCTTCAACTCATCCTCCAGCAGGGTCGTGGGAAGTGGGGTGAGGTGCTGCAGCACCCCCTGGTGGCCAGGATACGATGCACCGTCCACAGTTCAATAAGCACTTTGAAATTGCGGTATTTCGGTTTTGCAGAAAGTTTTATGTAACTAATTTTAATGTATTTCTCCTTGAATTGGCTCTGTCTGAGCTTCAGAGCAGCCCGTGAACGCACCATGTGTCCCGCCTACCAGCCGAGCAGAGTTTGAGGAAGCAGCTTTTCTCTAAGCGCCGGTCTGTTTTTTCCCCCTCCTGATGATCTGTGTCTTTCGCAGAAACACTGATTTTAACGTGAAACAGCGTTATTGTGTTTTACCGACCAGTCGGTTTATTTCTGAGAGCAGACGATCTCTGCTTATCAGTTTGTTGACAGTTACCAGCACAGCGCGCGAGCCCAGCAGCTAACAGCTCATTGGTCCAAACAAGCTAAAGAGAAAGCTGTGTGTGTGCCGTCTGACCGTTTAGCT
>JAPZDX010000021.1:30245312-30258751 GCA_029783625.1 Naso annulatus
TCTGGAGGTAACAAATGCATGGACCAGTTTCTCTGCATCTTTCTGACAAAGAACAGGCCTAATTTTTGCAATATTACCTAAGTGGAAGAAAGCGGTCCTTGAAGTTTGTTTAATGTGGGAGTCAAAAGACAGATCCTGATCAAAGATAACTCCCAGATTCCTCACAGTGGTGCTGGAGGCCAAGGTGATGTCATTTAGCATAACTACATCATCAGGTAAAGTACTTCTAAGATGTTTGGGACCGAGCACAATAACTTCAGTTTTATCTGAATTTAGCAACAGAAAGTTGCAGCTCATCCAGGTCTTTATGTCTTTAATACAGGCCTGAAGGTTACTTAACCTATTAGTATCATCGGGCTTCAAGGATAAATATAACTGGGTATCATCGGCATAACAGTGAATTAATATTGTGTTTTCTGATAATATTGCCTAAAGGAAGCATATACAGGATGAATAAAATTGGTCCAAGTACAGATCCCTGTGGAACTCCGTAGCTTACTTTGGTGTATGTGGAGGACTCACCATTAACATATACAAAATGAGATCTATCTGATAAATATGATCTAAACTATTTTAATGCAGTTCCTTTAATACCAATTAAACTATCCAATCTTTGAATTAAGTAACATTAGATTCTGAGTCCTGTGTTGTTAAAGTCTAAGTGGAGCACAGAAATAAGTGACATCACCTTGTTCAGCTGAGTCCTACCCACTTCCTGTGTGTCTCAGGTGGAGGTGTTATGAAGTCCATGACATCATCATTGAGTGCTCCAGAGTGTCTCTGGATCCTCTCGAGTCTTCCTGTGAGGAGGAGGTTTACTCTTCCTTGAGAGACCCTTCCCCATCACCCTCCTCCTCACCCAGACCTCCCTCACTGTCCTCCCCCCTCCCTCACCTGAACCTCACCTCAGAGACTGTCAGCAGCTCAGGTCAGTGAGAGACAAATGTATCGGAGGGCTTTAACACAGAGACAAAAAAATTGTACAAAACATTCAAATATACCAGTTACAAAGAAAATCACAAATCTGACTTTCCACCTTAAAAAGAGTCACGTTTCAGTGAGCCTGTAATTTAAGGAGGACCGCACCAATAACTGTATGAGTCCATCAGTGTTTTATGTAAAACATTGAATCCTTCCAGAGAAGCCGTCAAACTGGTTCACACAGTAGTTATTCATTCATTCATTAGCTGCAAATTTGGAATAATTTCTGTAACCACTGGTTCTTTTAAAAGTTGTTGCACATTTAAGTGTTTTCTGTGTTTTTAATGAGTCAAAACACCTTAGAATAGATTAAGGCTCTTTAGAAGTTGAATAAACGTCTAATGTGCTGTTTGACAGGAAGTTCATTGTGTTCGCCACTTAGCGGATATCCAACTCTGACTCAGCTGTCACTCAACAACCTCAGCATGCAGGTAATATTATTGACTCCTTCCTCCCTCCCTGCCTTCCATGCATAGACACACCTGTGTTTCCTCACTCCAGAAATGTCCTCTCTCCTTGCTCCTCACGATGCATGTAAGGAATATGGGAGATCTTGATGGCAAGGAATGAGAGCTGGCAGCCTCTATCATAATAAAAAGCACTACCTGTTTCTGTGTTCAGGCTGATGATGTCACATGGAGCCCCTCCTCACAGTGCGGTTTGTCAACACCCCCTCCTGAACCTGGTGCTACAAGCGCCACCCATCAACTGAGTAGGACCACCTCCATCTTCGGTGAGACACTGTGACAAGTTACGAACATATAATAACTCAGGTAAATAAATTCTTGCAAGCCCGTCTGTCTGTTTGTAAACTCAGGTGTGAAAAGTCCCTCATCAGCCACCGTACCAGTTACACCCCTGACTGAAGAAAACCAAGATACTGGTCTGAATTCTCACAACAACCAGGTGAGATCAGGACTGCACATAGACATTCAACTCTCTTCTCTTCACAGAAAAGATTTTATTGTGAAGGAGTCTCTCTCTCATCCTCAAAGGTAAATCCAGTCACAGAGCTGGAGGGGTCGTCCTCTCAGCCAGTCACAGAGAAGGATGGAAGAGGTCACAGTGATGTCATCAACAACAACAATGAAGGTGAGATGATCAGATGTATCACCTGTGCAGATAAAGGTCAGTATCTCATTCCTCCTTCACACTGAGCCACCAGAGACCATCAGCTTCATTTAAAACAGCACTTTTCCAAAAAAAAGTGTTTGTCTCAGTTGAACCAGGTTTGAATCATCTCAGGAATCAGTGATGCAGATAAAGTCAGGCAGTTGAAATCAAATCCTTCACTCACAGTCCAGTTACGAGCTCTTTCTACAATTCAGGACTCTGAAACACTTCCTCTTTGTGTCTCTCCAGAGGTCACATCCTGCCAGCCTTCCTCTTCCTCCTCCTCCCAGCCTGTCCTCCTTACCTCCACTCCAGGCCGTGATGAGGTCTCATCAGGTTCAGCCCTTCGCCCTCCTCAACGCTCCATCTCGCTCTGCCTCTCTCCCCCGAAACCCTCAGCAGAGGAGGGAGGCTCCAGTCCACTTGTCCCTGCCATCAGAGACCAGAGCCCCGCCCCTCCGTATGAACCGCTGTTTGAGCTCGCTCTGCCACGAGCCGCCACGCTGTTCATTGGGAAGAAGACACAGGTAGAGTGAAGACAATTGAACTGCACTCAACCAGAGCAGACTGTGAGCCTGGCCAGGGTGGGGTGTGTGGGTGTGGGGGGTGGGGGGATGCCGCTCGTGCTTTGATATTCTTGTTTATTTCCTGACTTTCTTCTGCTGTTCAAGTTCTGGGTCAAAAACGTCGCAGGGAGATTCACAATAAATGAACTTTTTCTAACTTCATGTAAACATTGTGAGTTTAACTGAGCTCAAGCTACAGCGAACTCACTGAATCCATGGCAACAGAATACTTCCTGTTTCTGTTCCCCAAAAGCATCATGGGAACTGTACTTTCAAAACCTAAAGGTCATCCACCAAAATGATGTAAGATAAAATGTAATTAATAGAAATAGTTGGAATTACATGTCATACATCAGGTTAAAATCCTAAAACCCATCACTTAAAGAAAATCATAGTGGTAACTTTTTTTTAAACCTCTTCTCAATGTCGCTGCACACCGTTCGACAATGTCCTAAGACCCTCATTTGTTCATGTAGACAAACTGAAATGTCTGAAGTCAGAAATGAGTCACGTGACGGGTCATGTGCGGAATTCTTTGCTTCTCTAAATTTGAGAAATAAGAGTTTCTTCCTCAAAAAAGCATCTGTTTATAACTGAGTTTAACAAATTACAGACCAGACCTTTCCTACGTAAACTTACTGTCTGAATTCAAATAATAAACCCTCCACCAGCAATTATTTACATGAATGATTAATCGGCACATTTTTTCCCCAAAGAATAAAATTACTGACTCTCAAAAACGTTTAAGAATATTGTGACAGTGCTAAGAAACAATCATAATCTGATTAGAATATTTGGATAAAAGCTTCAAAAATGTTCAGGTCACCTCAATTTCCTTTGTTTCATTTCATCACAGACTGAAAATCTGCATTTAAGTTCTGCTAAAATGATAAATACACTACAGTCAAACCAATAATAGTTCCAGCCTGACTGAGTGACAGTAGGTTAAAGTGAGCCCTGTCTGCTGTTAATCAGATGTTTTGTTTTGTTACTGTGTCCTGTAGGAGGCGCTGCAGGTAGCAGTGGGTGAGCAGATGCAGGGAAAGGGAGGTGAGGGGCAGGAGGGGGAGCAGACCTCTGTCTCTCCTCTGCAGATTTTGGACCAGCTGATACTCCGTGGACACGACGCACACGAAGGCCTCAGCAGGAGGTGAGACTGTTGCCATGGAGAGCAGTAAACAGCAGAGGACCCAAAATGGATCCCTGTGGAACTCCAGCTGTCTCCTCTTCACTTCATCCATTACTTATTCCACTTTAGTCAGTGAATAAGTGCAGAGTGTGTGTGTGTGTGTGAGTGATCATGTGACAATAACGCTTAGGATAAGACAATGGGAACAACCTGGAAGCTGAATGGTCACAGCCCTGCTGTGACCACACAGTCATAGATGAAGATGTTCGATTCCAGCTGCCATCAAACTCCGCCCCCTTTCCTGTCTGCCTCTGTTCCTTTACAATAAAGGCAAAAACTGTCCCCAAAACCCCCAAAATTTCTAATAATCATATTCTCGTGTGTGTGTTTGTGTGTGTGTGTGTGTGGGTGGGGCAGGTTGTCAGCGGTGAAGTCGGTGGATCGAAGTCATTTTGGAGGTAAACAGCAGAGCATGAAAAGCAAAGGTACCTGAAAGTAACACTGATGACACACTCAGACTGACCCCATTAACATGATTGATTGAAAGTGATTGAGTGATTGATTGAATCATTGATACAATAAGCATAGAGGCTGGCTGAAAGTGTTTTTGTGACTCAGACAGAGTGTCAATGTTGCTGATTGCTTGGAAGCTGATCATCAAAAATTATTTTCACGTGTTTAGTATTGATCTCTGCAGCAGCATGATTCTTTATCTTATGGAAACTGTGGCCTGATCTGACTGAACTGCTCAGCTTGTATTTCATGTGATGACGTTATGTTTTCCTGATTGGTAAACTAATACTAACCAGACTAACCAGATCAATGTGACCTGCTCATTCCTCCCTCATCAAGTTCCTATTAGTGATTAGCTGATGAAAACTACTTTTGTTACAGTTGGTCTGAAGGTTCCGACCTCAACACCTCTGAGGTGGATTGTCATTAAACGTGGTTCAGATGTTAGCGCTCCTCAGAGGAATCACTCTGACTTCTGTGATTCTCTGACTTTTCCTCTAGCGCCACCTAGATGCTCTTTCTTGGTTATCAGAGGAGTTTGCAGCTCTGAGTTTACTCTGACACATAAAGAAATCAAACTGAACAGGTGAAAAGGGTTTTTTGAGCTGATCAAAGCAATTTTGAGGTTACTTAAAAAAAAAAAAAAAAAAATTCAACACTGTGAACTCCAGACTTTTCTGCAGGGCTTTAAACACATCACCCTCAGAATGGACACAAGTTAATGCAGATAAATTTGTCCCACAAAGGTAACAGGTACTCTGTGTGTGTGTGTGTGTGTGTGTGTGTGTGTGCGCGCGCATTAGTGACAGGCTCCACCCAGGGGGAGGAGCTTCAGTCTTTGAGGAGTCAGTTGTTGCTGGTCCACAGTCAATTGCAGTATGAGCGTTTCAAACGCCAACAACACGCCATCAGAAACCGTCGTCTGCTGCGGCGAGTGATCAGCACCACTGCACTGGAGGAGCACAGCATCGCCATGGTAACACACACGTAACACTGTTCCATAAGTGCTGAGTGTTCTTTTTATGTATTTTAAAGGTGGTGTGTGTAACATTTCAGCATGAATTAGAGCGTTGTTTGAACAAGGTTGATGTCTCATTTAAAGTTGCAGTTGGTCACTTTGTGGTAAACTTCAATAACTTTTTGAGTTCTGTTTGGAAAAAATGTCCTAATACCCACAGACAGCTGTTAGTAAGTGATGTGGTCTGAGAATATCATGAGATGCCTGGTCCATCACGCCTCACTCTCTGACTCACCTCTGCCGACAGCGGAGTGTCTGCAAGCGACACCGTCAGTCGGCTGAGCTGAGATGGACCAGCTTACTCCGCTGCAACTTTTCTGCAAACGTCTGCAGTGGATTTGCTTCCCAATGAGTCTCATGCTACAGCTAACATTAGCTCGCTAGCTTGTTTGCAGAAGTTACCTACTGTAGCTTTGCAGTAGCATTCTGCAGCTGTGGAAGTAAAAGAGTGTTGCACAGAAAAACGAACATTGACTAAGAGATGTGAAGCATTAAACCAGGCTGTGGCCACACCATGGATTTCTGACTCCATGTGAGCAGAGAACGTGTTGGATATCTGAGAGGAAACAGACTGATGAGCTCAGAGCAGGAACAAACCTTTAGGCTCAGCAGTTGCTCAGAAAACAAAAACGCCCCCTGCAGGACAAACACTTTACTGTAAAATATTAAGGACGCAGGGAAATCCACAACTATGTAATTCAAGCAAAAAGAAGAGTGTTTGTGTGTGTGTGAGAGAGGGAGAGAGAGAGAGAGGTAGAGTTGGTGGGGTGTTCATCATTTTGCATTTGTGTGTGTTTCTGAGTGTATTTCTGTCTATGGTTGTGTGTTGCAGAGGGGTCAGTTGAGCGTCCAGGATGAAGAGATCCGATCTCTGAAGGCGAGTCTGGAGGAAGAACAGAGACGATACACACAGCTGCAGCAGGACACACACACACACACCACACAGCTGCACACACTCATTCAACAACTGCTGCCGCAACAACAAGACGAGCAGAGAGACAAGCAAAGACTGCAGGTATACACACACACACACACACATTGCAGAGACTGCAGTAATCACACTCCTGCTGTCACTGGTTGTCTTAAAGCTCACCTCTGTTGTGATTGGCTGTTTCAGAGCGAGCTTCTGGAGTGTCAGAGCAGGTTGAGGGATCTGGAGGTGGAGCTTCAGAAAGCCAATAACAAAGCTTATAATGCAGAGCATCAGCTGACCCAGCTGTCACTGAAGGTGAGCAGAACTTCTAGGCCCAATCCCATTGTCCCCCCTAAAGCCTTCAGCCCTGAGCCCTCACCAACTTTGCTGACATCACTTCCTGAGTGTTTAAGTGAGAGAGGCTGAGAGGGCTCCACATGGTGGAAATGGGAACAGGACGGCGCTTTGCAACATTTCACGTGACCTTGATGATGCTGAAACATTTCATACCATTGTGGGTTTTTGTATAGTTTATGTTTGGACTTGAGGTGATCTAAAATTAACAGCAATAACTGAAGAAAAACCTGCATCACTTTATTTTTGTGAAACATTTACTACATCACTTTACATTTTTAATGTTTAATTGGTGACTGTATTGGAATGCTTACAGTGACCCTCCTCACCCTGTTTAATACTCAATCAGATCCTTAAATAGAAACGTGTGTGTCCAGTAAAATGAGCCTCATATTCTGTTCTCAGCTGAATGAATCCTAGTGTTTTGTGTTGGTTTTTTTTTTTATACAAAAAGCCACGTTGTTCAAATCGTTGTTTGAATTGCCTGTAAGCTGTGTGTTTTACTTACACATGGCCTAAACCTCTTTTTCTTTGGGGGTTGTTTGATTCTTACAGAGACATCTTTTTTAATCGCACGCACATTTTCTATTTCACATGTATGTTTTATAAATTGTACGTGCGTTTTAAAAGCCTAAAACGGACACGCGAAATATGAATATAATATGCAAGCAATTTCTAAAACATGTTCAAATTTATAAAAGTTGAGTGTGAAAAGAAAACGCGTGTGCATTTTTTAACAAAAGTAAAGACATCCTTGTCACCTCCCACCCTTTGCAGATTCTCTTTGTTTACTCTTTTTTTTTTTACGTAGCTTTCTGGCTTGCCCTCTGGTAACCCCGTTTTTACCTGCCTTCACCGTGAACTGTGGGTAATTCCCTTAGGCAAAGTCTGCAGAGATGGTCATAAGGGGCTTGAGATGAACCCTCAGTCACGTCATGATTTGACACTGGGACGGCCCTAAACCCTCACGGACTCACCAGGAACGTGCCTCAAAGTCTGAGAGTCTGTGAGATGGAGATTGGGATTGGGTCCTACTGGCTGTTGGAAATGTTTTGCAGTGTGTAATGTTTGGCTCCCCCTTCTGGCAGTAGGACTAATTACACCATCACTGTCATGGTGTTAATGATGTCACTGGCTCCTCCATGCTCACAGTTGCTGCAGCTGACTCTGTCGCTATGGTAACTCCTCCCTTCAGCTCCAACCAGTCACTGTTTGTTTTTGTAAAACACATAACTTCCTGTTTGCCAGCGTGGGAAGATGAGAGAAGGTAGAGACAGCTACAGCAGCAGGAAGTAAGGCGGAGCCTATGGCATTTTAAGGTCATGTGACCTTGTTAGTCTTGATGAGCTTGAATGTGACAGATGTTTGTTCACAGTGGTGCAGGTTTAATGTCAGTGTTCAAAGAATATTTACAGAAACCTCTGCTGCAGTGTTTTTATCGCTGTTGATGTTTTGGTGTTCTTCGTGTACGTGTGCATGTGTGTGTGTGTGTGTGTGTGTGTGTGTGTGTGTGTGAGACCATCTGCAGCTGTGCAACAGTGAGCAGCTGCAGCAGCAGATCTACCTGTTAAACCAGCAGCTCGTCCTGCTGAGGGAAACCAACAGAGGTCTGACCGAACAGCTGGAGGGAGGAGAGACACACTACTGCTCTGTGAGGACACACACACACAAACACACACACAAACACAATAATTGTGCTTCATGTAACTGTTTGGTTTGATTTTCAGATCTTTATGTCCTCAACAAAGTCTGTAAATAAGAAGTAAAACAGCAGCTGCTACAGTCGATTTGCTCTTTTGTGACATAGTCCAAATTAACTGAGCGTGTGTGGCACGCTGACAGGACGATGGTGGAGGTTTTGCTTTCACAGTCAAAAGCAAAAGAGTCTCTTTGAAAATATGTTGGATGTGATGCAAACAGAGAAGCTGAAGATGTTGTTTACCTGCAGCTCTTCATCTCACTGTGACTTGTCTCCACGTGTGCCGGGCAGGAGGCGTCCATGCTGCTGTGCAGTGTGAGTAGGGAGTACCAGCAGCTGAAGGACAGTGACGTCCAGCAGAGACAGAAGCTGGAAGCAGCCAGTCACAGGATAGCAGAGCTGGAGAACCAGCTGGCAAAGAAAGACCAGCTGATCCTGGATCAGAAGAAACTTCTGGAGGACACAAAGGCTCAGAGCAGGTCAGAGGTCACACACGCTGCTAAGCTTTGCGACACATCTCAGTGCTGCACACGCTGGATGTGCCACGCAGACAGAATGTGCTGATCAGAGGACTGAGCAGGATCTCATCGCTGCTTTTATCCTGATCAGGAGACGCACGTCAACCTGCTGCTAGTGCGTGTCTCCCTGAACATGTCAGAGTTCTAAAAACCAGAGAAATAAAGAGAACAGGAAGCTCCTGAGAGTCCTGCTGTCTACATGCTGCCATCTAGTGGTCACTGATTCTTATGACAGGCTACCTATGTGCTATAGACTGCACAGAGTCAGCAGCATTTTGAGTTTAGAGACAAAAATAAGCTGGAACACAAAATAAAGCTGCTGAAGTGCATCAGTTCATATCATCCGCAGACAGTCAGTGTGTTGTGCTCTGTCACATGACACAGCTGAGGCCTCTCAGAGCAGCTGTTGGGTGTTTGACTGAAGCTGATAGTTCACACAGCTTCAGATCACAGCTTCTGACCGTGTTCACATGCACAGCTATCCTGTGAACACTCAGGCATGTGAACGTCTTACTCTGGTTACTGAAGCCTGTATGTGAGACCTCGTCCCTGAGACGAGATGCTCCGAGAGGCCACACAGCTGCAGGCGGACGCTCAGACCTCTGGGTGCTGTTTTGATCATGTGACCGTGTGGACACACTTGCTGACTGCTGCCTGTTGTTTGTGTGTCAGAGCGGAGCTGTCGGCCTGCGAGAGTCGCTGTGTTGCTCTCAGGAGACTCACCCAGACTCTGCAGACTGAGATGCTTCACCTGTACAGCCAGATCCACCTGGACACACACGCCAACACACTCACCCACAGCTGGCCTCAGGATATCTGCAGCAGGTAAACTGTCTGAGTGATGTCACAGCTGTATAAACCAATTAGAGCAAATACAGCTGATGATGTCAGTGCTGTTATCATGTTGTCCTTCTGCCCTCAGGCCAAATGGCAGCAGTGTCGCGTTACCAGCTCCTCAGGGCAGCCAGTTGCTCCGCCCCTCTTCTTCTGTTGGATTAATAAACGGAGATGTGGAGGCCCTCTCTACCTCCCCCCTGCACCTCCTATCCTGTTCCTCTTCCCCCCTCTCCCTCTCCCCCATAGACTCTCCTCTAGCTGTGGGCTCCTTCCTGGAGCAGCGTGCACGGCAGCTATTCAGACCGACCAATCACAGCCAGGAAGAAGAGGAGCGACAGGAAAGGAAGGAGGAGGAGGAAAATGATGAGGCCCAGCCAGACAGCCCTCCTCTAGCTCAGGAGGCAGAGGAAGCCACCCTCCTTACAGGGAGTCCCGAGGTGGAGCCTCCAGCTTTAGCTCACAGCCTCCCCGCCTTTGGACCTCCAGCACCTCCTGCAGACCTGACCCTCGCTGTGCGACAGAGGAGACACGAACTGAGCATCATGGACTACAATGAGACACTGCCAGAGTTCTGATGAAGACCCGGAGAGACAGAAGGAAGTGGGAAGGGATAGGAAGAGTTTGACACAGAGCGAGGTGGAGATGATATCAGCTGCAGTCCAGGTATTAGCATGCTGCTGCTAACTGGCTTTCTTAGCACATCAGGACCTTCAGTCACCATCAATAAGAAAATAAACTATATACATGCAGAGCAGCACCTTCCTAAAACAGAGTGAACAGAAAGAAAACATGACAGGGCAGGAACAACCAGAGACAAAAGACAAGTGTCACAGTGACATTTGTTTGTCTTTCCCCAAACTTGGTGATGAAGTGATGACTAGGTGAATGACTGTAGCTGGAGAGCCAAATGCTAACATGCTCATAATCTAGATCATTTTAAACAAGATCTTCAAAAACAGTTTATATCAGTTCTAACTGGACTGTAAGACAAATAACCAGGTCAGAGCGTTCCTGCAGCAAACCAAGCAGTTACTGTAAAATTTTCTCCCTAAATAAGCCTGATTTTACAAATGTGCCTTTTGTTCTTTAGAGATTAATATTTACTGTCTGGCTGTTCCACAGAATGCTGAGATAAAAACATGAGCTACTGACTTTTTAAAGTTGACATTAAAGCTAAAATGAACTTATCGCATGTTAGAGGCATTAGGGGTAACATATATTGATAAATATTTTATAGATATTTTACTTCGGAAAACACAGTTTGCATCTTTTTGTTAATTTTTCTCTTTATCTTCCGGTTCTGCTGTGCTGTAAAGGAAAAATGGTGACTGAGGGTCCTGAATTTAAAGATGGGACATGCAGGGGACAAAAACATGAGAGCTAAAAATGAGGGATATAAAATGGAGGGAATTCACAGGTGTTTTCATGGTAGTAAGATTACAAAGAAGCTAACAGCAGCTGTGCTGAACATGGAACGTTAGCCATAACATCAAACTATTTTTCTCCTCGGCAGCTAGCCATGTCGCAAATCATGTAAACACAGAAGAAGTTGCTACATCAGCATCAAAAACACTAAATGAGATCTGACGTTATGAATAAACCTTCCTCAGGAATTTAAATGATGGATGAGCAACTCTGCTTTTATGATTTCCCCCAGTTATACTTCTGTTGTCCACTAGAGGCAGCAGAGTAAGCTGTACAACAACAACATGACTGACATTTTATTATCTTATGAAGTAGGTTTTGGCTACCAAGTTAGCACACAGCTGCTAAGTTCCACATCCAACAAACTCAGAGGAACTTGTTTGTGAGGTTCCTCAGGGCTCTATTCTTACACCTTCATATTTGCATGCTAACATGCCGATTTATTTTTCCACGAACTGTGAGGCCTCTTCTCTCTGCACTTTCAGCAATTTTTGGAACAGTTTCTGAAACTTAAACCCAAAATGCAGCCATTCAGATCCCACAGATCTCCTTCCTTGTGTACTTAAAGCATGTTTTTCCAGTCGATTATGCTTTAAACAGATCAGGAAGCTCACAGACTCATTCAGCCACTAAACTACCAACCTGCAAACTGTAAACAAGAATCAGTCAGTCTGTGATGATACGTCAGGGTGACAGATGCAGTAATCAGCCACAATCAGCCTGTTAACTTACAGAAAGGTTCATTGATTTGGAAATGTCTTCAGGTTCACAGAGATGAGTCCACACGTGTTTTGCTGAGAGTTGCAGAACAGCTCACTTTTTGAGAACGACTGTTAAAATTGTGACGCCAGCTCTGTACTCAGCAGAAATAAAGAACTGATAGCTGAACACCTCACTCTCAGAAAGAGAACATGACTTTTTCCAAAAATGTCAAATTGTACCTTAAAGCCAAAGACTGATGAGTTTCAGTTTGATTTCAGGATGTAAATCACAGTTTACAGTGATGATAGACAAACCAAAGGCTTTGAATCCAGCTGATGAAGCTGATTGAAGCTGGATGATTTGTACTTGTCTCACTTCTCATCGGAGCTGTTGCTCTTTTTGCTTCAGAGATCTGCTGTCAGAAAACATCTGAATCATCTGCGCTTGTTGCTCAGAGAATTGAACGTCAAATTGTGAAGGTTCGAATTAAAGAGCTCCAAAACCTCCTTGGGTCTTTCTGAAGTTTGTGTCCTGATCACTGCTACTGGATCCATTCTTTCCTGGTTTTGTCCAGAATGTGTCTGTAGAAAAATGAATTTAAAAACAGTCAGGCACTGAAAGCTGACATCACATCACCATGTGTCCAGTTTGGCTGTTTCTTTGAGTGAAAGTTTTCTGCAGCTGCTTGTGTATCAACAACAATGAAACGACCGAAGGGCAGCGACCCATAAAATTCCATGATAAAATCCAATAAGCAAAGCACTACAGGCTACGTTAGTTCTTATGCTGATGGAAATTCTGTCAAAACTTTCTTTTAACATGAAACTTTTACTCATGAACCTGTGGTCAACAAAAAGTTTCAGCAGCATTTTACAGCTTTGTTATGCTGTTTACATGACAGCACACTGATTACAGGTGCAACTACAGTCTTAAACACAAGGTTTTATTTTCTTTCAAAATGTTCCGGCTCGTGACTCTTGGTGATAAACAACATAAAATATTTCTGCTTTCTGTTATTTCCGTTTTAATGCAGAGAAGCAAACAAACTTACGAGCCTTAAGCTAGTCTGCGCACGCGCGCTGATGACGTGCTTCCCTAGCAACAAGCAAACGTTTCTTGGCAACCGGTTGACGACACAGAAGGTAAGAAGATTTTACATTTGTTTTACACCAAAGTTTTACCAGTTTACTTGGGTTTTTTTCAACATTTAAAGATTGTCTCAATTTTTTAGTCTCAAAAATCATCAAATAACGAAAAGCAAAAGTATAAAAGCAAGAAGCTCGAATACCGTCAATGTCTTCCACTTTTTTTTTCATTTTCTCCTTTAACGAAAAATGAAGCTGCCTGTCCGTTTGTCCGTCTGTCTGTTAGTTATTAGTGATCAGCGCTTTAAGTGGAAAAAAAAGTGCCGGTTCTCCCCTTTTTCACCGGTTGCCGTGTGAACTGGGTGGCCGGTTATCAGCGAATCATATCAGTCCACGTTCTGAAGTTTTACGGTTAATAAAAGATACTCGAAGATGAAAAACAAACAAACAAACAAACAAAAGATTCTCGAGGATTAAACTGATTTTCACGAAATGAATGCACGAAACAAACGAGGCAGAGAGCTGTGACATCATCAGGATCCGTTCCGGTTCGCCTTCCTACGCCAACATTACCGTCTTTTCTTTT
>JAPZDX010000021.1:30278605-30289300 GCA_029783625.1 Naso annulatus
TCCGTGACGCAGCATGAAGTGTTTTCCACGCGTGTTGGTGATCCCGGGGAGTTTCACTGTGAGTCTGTGCACTTTTTACTTACGGTTTTCTGATTTTCTTCACGTGTTCACGCTGCAGTTCGGTAACTCTAAGCAGCAGCAGTTAACAGAACATTAGCATTAGCTTCCTCACTACCTCAGAGCCTGAGCTACGGAACACACACACACACACGCACACACACACAGACACACACGCACACACACACACACAGACACACACGTGTTTCTGTATGTGTGTGTACTGTGTGAAACTTCTTCTTACATTTTGTTTGTTTGTGGTTTGTCGCTGTTCAAAGTCGGAGCTAACGCTGCTAACCGGGCTAAAGCTAACGCGCCAGCCTCCGTTCAGAAAACTGTCAGTTGAAAGTTTCCTCGGCGGCAGAAAGTAAAACACCGGAAGTTAAAAAAACTCTGAAACCCCGAAACACTGACAAACGTCCCTCTTAAGTTCGGGACAATTTCAATGAGTGAAACGTCTGTCGCTTTGATAAAACTGTAGGGATTTTTCTTCTTCTTCTTCTGCTATTGTTCTTTGAAATGCAGTTGGTCCAGATTGTAAATGCTGCATACTGTGATTGTGTTAAACTACAGAACTGTGAAATAACTTGATTACGTTCAATCTGGATACTTTTCCTCCAAAAACAACATTTGACATGGAGAAATCACCTGTGCAGTGAAAGCAGTGTAAGTAAAGAGCACTTTAGTGGCTCTAATGCTAAAGATACAAATTTCATAAATTTCACTGAGAAAAAACTGCAAAGTGGTTTTCTTCGTGCAGTGACGTAGCAGTTTTTTTCAGTAAAGTTTGGCATGAGTGTGAATCCTGATTTATTTGATTGTGTTTGAAAAAGTCAACTCTAACCTGTCTGTCTGTGGACTAGGTGTGTTGATGATGTCATCAGCAGAGGACCAGCTGTGTTTGAATGTCACCAGTAGTTCGCCGTCGTTTTCATCGGCACCAAGGAAACATCTGACTGCTCAGCAGAGATGGGCCAGAGTGAGCAACCAACCGTCCCTCAGATTTTCAGAAATGTGACAGAGACCAGAGCTGCTAAGATCTGAGCGCTGAACATCCTGTCAATACAATGCAAGGCCTGTCTGTCTGTCTGTGTGTCTCCCTGTCTGTCTGTCTGTCTCTCTGTCCTTCTAGTTACTTAGTAAACTTGGGGATACACTACACGACCTCAGACAGGATTCACTGTCGTCCCAGTCAGCTCAAGTTTTGGGCAGTTGGCACAGAAATCTGAACAGAGTCCTCCCACCATGAGTCAGTTTACTCTTGGTGTTTTCCATCTTTTGTTGTTTAATGGCAGTTGGCAAACTACTTTTAGGTTAATTAGCGCCACCTTCAGGCCTGGAGTGTGTTTGTTGACTATGGCAGGCATTTTAATCAGAATATGGTGTGTTCAGTTGGTGTGATGAGTTGTGCGATGGCCAGTTTTTCAGTCATTCTAAAAAAGCAGTCAGTCAGTGAATCCTGCCAGTCTTCAGTGTGTTAGCGTTATGAAAACTGTGGAGTGAATCATTAGCTTTCATTTTTAACATGTCGGCTTCCTGAACGGCAGACAGCAACACAACATGTACTGATTTCTGATCTTTATGAATTGTGCTTCTTTTGTTTTCCTGCTCAACACTTTGTTTCTGTTTGACCTCCAGAAGAAGCAGAGAGCAGAGGAGAGGAGCTTCAGCTCCTCACAGGAGGAGAAGAAGAGAAGCTTCAAGCAGAGACGACTGCAGCGCAGCGACGTCAAGGAGGACACGGAGGTGCAGGCTGTAGCTCCTCCCCCTGCAGGCACTCAGGTAAACTCTGTTCACTGTGTCATTAACAACCAGGATAAGTCACACACACAAGAAGGTAACATGTTCATTGCTGTTATATTGTTTTTTTCCCTATCTTTGTTGCATGATGTCGTCAGTCTCCATCCAAGGAGCGGACAGACAGAAGGACACCACAGAAGAAGAAGCCAGAGAAAGATGGAGCGAAGGAAACAGGAAGCAGCAGCATCAAGACTTCCTCTCTGTTCAAACACAACCCAGAGATCCCAGAGATCCACAGGTACGCAGCTGCTCCTCTCTGATTGGTTGAGCACACTGCCCTCTGATTCTGACTGGTTCATATTAAACTAGCTGACCTTTTAATTTTTCCCCTGTCAGACCTGTCATCTGTCAGCTGACTGAGAAGATTTTCACCAGTGACTCTTTCTCAGACCTGGACCCGCACCCACACCTGGTGACACACACACACACACACACACACACACACACACACACACACACAGCCTGCTGCTGGTCTTGGCCAGGGCGCACTTGAAAATAAGATTTTTAATCTCAATGAGTTTTTTTTTTCCTGGTTAAATAAATAAATAAAACTCACTGATTTCATCAAATCTCTCCATCAACATGCAGTAGGAAACAAAGACGCACAGATACAAACAGGATGTAACAGTCAGCTGACAGCATCTGGTTACCATGGAGACGGCTAACAGTGGGAGCTGAAAACGCCACTCAGCTCTTTAACCTCTGTCGCTCATCAAATAGTCGAGCGTGTTGTGATTGTCTGGTTTCTGTCCACCAGGTGGCGACACTGAACAAAGTCCTGAATGTTTCCACAGTGACCAGGTGAGTCACGTGCACACACTCACACACACACACACACACACACACTGTCCTTTTTTCTGTTCAGAGATTCTGAATGAGACGAGTTAAAACTTGCAGCGTGTCGGTCGGTCCAGTTTACAACAAAGCAACCAGATGGGATGGTGTATTGTCTCCATAGCAACGACTCTGTGCTCTTGTTGTGTCAACTGGATGTAATTTGTATTGTCTTAAAACATAAAAGAGGATGATGAGGGTGAGTTAAAAATGGAGAGCGAAATGATGCAGGTTCATGACCTGCACTTAACGTCATAAAGACGAGTTGGTGTCATTTCAACCGGCTGACTCTGCTGCAAGCTGATTGGCTGATGGAACAAGTGGGGTGAGTTCTCACCACTGCAACTTGTTCTGCATCGTCTCGTCCCGAATCTCTGGTCTGAACTGAGCAGCGAGACAACCTGACATTTGATTGTGTGTGTATGTGTGTGTGTGTGTGTGTGTGTACGTGTCTTTAGTGTTCAGAAACAGACTATTCCAGTCCTCATGTCAGGACGAGATGCTGTCATTCGATCTCAGACTGGATCAGGTGAGACAAATGTGACCTGGATCACATTCATGGATGTAGACACAATGAGGTTCTGCATTGACAGAGAGGTTGAAGGTTTTTGGGCATGCAGGTGTTTGTTGGTACATTGTGTGTGTGTGTGTGTGTGTGTGTGTGTGTGTGTGTGTCTGCAGGTAAGACGCTGTCCTATGCTGTCCCTGTGGTCCAGAGTCTTCAGGCGCTTCAGCCGAGGGTCAGCAGGTGTGACGGTCCTCTGGCTGTTGTCATCGTTCCCACCAGAGAGGTTCAGTGTGATTTAATAATTTGTCACCTGCAGCTCAGCGGCACTTTGTTTTCCTCCGACTCTGGTTTTTCATTGGTCCCCATGTGCCAACACGAGCACAGAACATGCAAAGAACATGTAAAAATGCATCAGAGAACACAAAATGACATCTTCTCTGTTCAAAATATTCTGTTACATTATCCCACCCACTTTTCTTCCGCTTCAGACGCAGATAATTCTCATAATTCATTACTGATCCATCAGACAGTTGAATGAAGAACTGTTTACTCCATACAATGTCAGAAAAGAGTAACTGAGTGTCTGTCTGTCCGTTTGTCCATCTGTCTGTCTGTCTGTCCGTCTATCAGCTTGCCCAGCAGACATTTCAGACCTTCCAGAAGCTTCTGAAGGTAACACATTATCATAGTTTTCTGCTGTTGATTGATACTGAAATATAAACATTTGTAATATACTGCAAAATGTCTTTATGTCATGCCCCACCCCTTCAATTAAATTAAGTCTATTTTTGAATTATATGGATGTGAAGTCATAACATGTAGCTTCTTAACGACATAAACATGAGTTTAGTGATGTCTGTTTGATCAAAAGAGATTTTG
This sequence comes from Naso annulatus, assembly GCA_029783625.1. NCBI lineage: Eukaryota > Metazoa > Chordata > Actinopteri > Acanthuriformes > Acanthuridae > Naso > Naso annulatus. The sequence goes on from JAPZDX010000021.1 coordinate 30,282,684, forward strand.
CCGTTTTTCATGATTTGAGCAGTTGGATGTTGAGTTAAAACAGAAAAGGACCAAGACTGAAGCCTTGAGGAACTCCATGTCACTTCTGTGTGTTCTATCTCTCTCTCTCTCTGTCTCTGTCTCTGTCTTTGCAGCCGTTTACCTGGATTGTCCCAGGTGTCCTGATGGGAGGAGAGAAGAGGAAAGCAGAGAAGGCCAGGTATGCGATCCTGTCTTCTCCTCCTCCACTTCCTCCTCCTCTTTCTTTTTTGGTTCGTCCAGTTCCTTTAGTGCCCCCCACAGGCTGCAGCTCTTATTACTGAACAAACCAAACAACATCCTGATGGGTTTTCTGCTCTGAAACATGTGAAGTTTGAGCTGAAGGTGGTGTTGGAGGACTCATGTTGGTGCCATGTTGAGGATCTCCTGCTGTTTCTCCTCAGGCTGCGTAAAGGCATCAACATCCTGGTCTCGACTCCAGGACGCCTGGTGGATCACATCAGAAACACGCTGAGCATCACTTTCAGTGCCGTTCGCTGGCTGATCCTGGACGAGGCTGACCGGTAACTCACACACTTGTGACATAAATTCAGTCTTCATGTTGATAGAATGTGTGTGTGTGTGTGTGTGTGTGTGTGTGTGTGTATGAAGCAAAATATTGAAGTGATTTTAATTTTGAAATTGTTGGTTTAGACTTTAACAATCAGTGAACAACAAAGATGTGTGTTCACTGATGCTGCGTACTCAGATTAGTGTGTGTGTGTGTGTGTGTGTGTGTGTGTGTGTGTGTGTGTGTGTGTGTGTGTTCAGGACATTGGACCTGGGCTTCGAGAAGGATCTCTCCATCATATTGAACAGTCTAAACTCTGAAGGGCTGAGCAGACAGAACGTCCTGCTGTCTGCGACGCTGACTCAAGGTGAAAACTCTGTGAACTGTTTGCTCTTGCACTTTTTAAACCATGGCCGTACACTGAGAGAGGCAGCCTCTGTGTGATCACTTGCACTGTTGTCAGTTCAATTCAAACAGCTTTATTGGCATGACATGTGGTATGTGTCACCAAAACACATTAAACATAGTAATAACTTTAACAGCAGTTAATTAATATGCAGAAAATAAGAGTTATTAAAAAAGAACATGAGAATAAAAAATAGTAATAAATACAAGATTAGAAATATACACATATATATACATACAGTCATACATACGGATACATTTCATCCACATACATGCATCTGACAGTTGTGAGATGCATGTATGTGAATGTCTCTCTGAACAGTGGATGAATTGACAGGAGTCTCAGAGGAGCAAAGCCATTTCACACCAAGTTTGGATTATTTGCACAGAAATGTATAAAAAATGATTTCATGTGTTATAATGGAAGCTCACACACCAGGACGGAACTTTCTTGTTGCAAGAAAAAAATCTGAAACTGCTTTGAAATCATTTGTGTGCTGTCACATTTTCCAAACACCTCTGATCATATTGATGCCGTGTCGTTCACATGTCGGTAAATATGTGGTGTACTCTGATCATTCAGCTCGTGTGTAGTCACATATTGACATGTGTCCAGCTTTCACATCAGGTAAATTTATCCTGTTAGATTGGAGTTATGGAGCAGCTGTCCACAACTGCTGAGGATATATTTCAATTGATGAAATCCCAGCATTTATCTGAGGGCAGAAGGACGGTGCTGTTTTCCATCTGTGCGATTACACTCACCTTTGGCAATGTAGGTAACCAAGGGAATCACCTTCACCTGCCAAGTGACACACATTTCCTTATGTGGAAATATGGGGGTGTTCCCCAGAGATGACAAAGTGGTGTGGAATCTGTTCCTCTCAGCTCCATTTTCTCTCAGATGATAAAGCGTGACTTATCCTCGTTTGATGCAAAATTGGAAAAACAAAGCTGCCAATTAGCACCGGATTCAGTTTGCACGCTTTACATGTGGAACATTTCTGCACAGACATCTCACACGTGTGTGTGTGTGTGTGTGTGTGTGTGCGTGCGTTTCAGGTGTGACTCGATTAGCAGACATTTGTCTTAATGACCCTGTCAGTATCCACGCTTCTGGCTCCACCTCCTCTGACCTTACCACCTCTGACTTGAGCACAGCCAGCCAATCAGAGAGCTTTGCCGTTCCGGAGGCTTTGCAGCAGTTTGTAGTGGTGGTTCCCAGTAAGCTGCGACTGGTCTGTCTGGCTGCTTTCATATTGGACAAATGCAAGGTAACAACAAACAACGTCTCTGTGATGTCAATCAACAGTAGAAAAACCAAAGAGACTCTGAAATCTGATCAGACTCGCGGAGCAGAAAAGTCATCAGGATGTTTGTGTCCAAAACTAAAACTGATTCATTTCACATCAGACTAAAAAAGTTTTCAAATTCTCAAAATAAAAAATGTTTCTGACGTAAATATTTAACTTTACTGTTCAGTGTTTGTTCAGACTGAATACCCAGAGATGCCACTAGATATCAGAACTGTTCTTAAGCACTTGCTCACCTGCAGGTCAGTGTCGAGTCTCTTTGACAGGTAATTGAGATCAGGTGATTTCAGTTGAAGCAGCCTGATTGGTTGACAGCAGACTGTCAGTAAACATCATTATCATCATGTTCAGTTTTCTCAGAACAACAAACTCATCGTCTTCGTCTCAAGCTGTGAGGTCGTCGAGTTCCTCCACTCTCTCTTCACCTCTGTCCTCTCTGGGCCGGCAGCCAATCAGAAGCCTCGCCTCAGCTTCCTGCGTCTCCATGGCAACATGAAGCAGGAGGTAAGGCTGCCCTCTGCGGTGTGATGAAAATCCAGCCATTTCTCTGTTCGTCAGTATTCATGTGATCAGCTGACAGTCAGCGGGTGTGTCTGTTTTCTCCATCAGGAGCGCTCGGAGGTCTTCCAGCAGTTCTCTGTGTCTGCGTCTGGAGTCCTGCTCTGCACCGTCAGTATCCGTCTGTGTTTGAGTCCTCAACACGTTCACGCAACACATTATACGTGTCACATTTATGAATGCAAGGAATGTGTGTTTCAGGATGTGGCAGCCAGAGGTCTGGACCTCCATCAGGTCACCTGGATTGTTCAGGTAATCAGAGTACAGCAGTGGTCTGTTTTGGCTGTGAGGCTGATAACAGGGACAGGAGGCTTTAACAGTGAAAACAGTCCAAGCTGGGACACAGCTGTGTCTTCATGTGAGTGAAAACAGACAAACACGGTCGGTGCAGAATGGCTTCACAGCTGCTTCTGGATAATTGGTGAAAGAGGGCTTCCCATGATTGACCTTAAAATAAAAACTGTAGAGAAGCACTGGAGTACGAGTGACGAGACAAAGACTAGAGGACAAATTCAGGTCTTAACTCAGTCTGCCCACAAGTCTCCGCCTCCTGGGCAAAGTGTCTGTCCCCTAAAACACAGGGAGCATTCCAAATCATATACTTTTGCTTTTAACTTGTAGTACGTCCTGCAGCTGCCCTCTCAAAGTACATACTGTAGCATGCAGTATGCAGATAGTTGGAACATACTGTACTACACCGTCATGATTGTGCACCTTGAGCTTCGGTTCTGATGATCTGTCGCAGCCTCATCGCCAAATTTTGGAATACAAAGGAAAGGCATTCGATTCGCACAACATGATGAATGTGATGTATTTCCGCTGAGCAGAGAATTGTGAGTAAGAATGGCCAGAAATATATGTAGTAGGACATCCAGGTACTTCTGGCATACATCATTTAACATACTACATATTGGGACAAAGTAACCAGTAGGGTTACATGGGTATTGGAACACAGGGAAAATGTCTCTCTGAGACAGAAGCCATGCACACCTGAGAGGGATGAACACCCTGCAGCCAATCACAGTGTAGAATCCCTGTGGGTGTGGCTACTGTTCAGTAACATGTTTGTGCTTTCAGTACACTCCTCCGAGCACAGCAGCAGAGTACGTTCACCGAGTCGGTCGGACAGCTCGAATTGGGGGAACAGGAAGCAGCCTCATCTTTCTCACTCCCTCTGAGACCGCCTTCATCAACCAGCTGGCAAATCACAACATCAGGTGTGTTGACTGACAGCCATCACGTGAACAACTGCCTCAGAGCCATCACTGAAACTTACTGAAGGGGCTTGCTGTGTTTCAGCCTGTCAGACATGAAACTGTTGGATATCCTGTCCAGTCTGATGATGGATGACACCTACAAGGGGCGGGGCAAGTACCACAGCCAGGTAAGACACTTCATCCTCACACCTGGGCCCCACAGACCAGCTTGTCTCTGAGGTGGTCACAAAAAAACTTTCTGAAGGGACTCCAGAGGTTTTATTTCCAGGTTTTTGGTCAGAGTGATTGAACGTGGATGGTTGAGAGAACTCGAGGCCTTCAGGGTTTGAAACAGATTTCAAGTTGGTTTTGACGTTCTGTCAGGTCAGCAGAAAGGTCTTTGATTGGTTTCCATGTCTTCCAGGAGATCCAGTGGTTCTTCCGGGGCATTCTGAGGGCCATGAGCCGGCGTCAGCATGTGGGAGTGATGAGTTTGAGGGTTTTCAAGGCTTTTTGTGGTTTATGGGCCTTTGATGGTTTCCAGAGTCTTTAAAAGGGGTTTTGGGAATCTTGAAGGTGGAGCTGCACAGTTGTTTTGGAAATGTCAGGGGTCTCTCAGGGTTCCCGTAGGTTTTGGAAGAAGCTCTGAGTGTGTCATCAGTCTGAAGCAGCAGGCGGTGAAAGCACCTGCTGTGTCTCAGACGGTGAAAAGAATCATTTTTTAAGTACTTGTTTGTTTTCCTTTTTAAAGAGCCAAACATGCTGGTGTCAGACTGCAGACGGTGAATGAAGGGAGTCGCAGTGACGGTGGGAGCAGACACGTTCTCTGAAGTGTGACGGGACTTGAAACGTGTGCAGGTTCACACATCAGTTCTGTTCATGACTCAAACATGTTTGACCTCTGTGATGATCTGATGTTCTGCCGGGCCTCTGACATCATCACACTGATTTATATCAACCTTTATTTAAACACAGTCCATCTGATGAACATGAAGGCTGTTTCACACAAATATGCTCACAGCTTTAAACACTTTGACCTCGCAGGACTGAAACTCCAGTTTCACCAGAACAACATTTAGTGGATCATGTTTAGATTCCAGTGGATGAGCGGCTTCATTTCTTTGTGAAAACCTGTGAAAGTGAGTCAGTGATGGAACTGGATGCACCAATCAGAGTCATGCAGAGGAAGTAGCGGGACTTTTCAGTCCTGAGTGTCGCCTGCAGGGTGTTAACCTTCACGTCTGTCTGTACATGTGATGTGTCTTAGAGGAATGAAACTTTTTCATTTGTGTTCATTTATTCACGCCTGGTCGGTAACCCGACCGCGCCAGGAAACTTCTCAGTTCAGAGTTTGAGACCAGCGTTTTTGTAGTCTGAGAGGCAAAATTCAGGCCAGAATGAACAACACAAGGCCCTCGGTGACGGACACGGTGGTGACTGAAGTCGACCCCGAGCTTCCTGTCTGTCTGCATGTGTTCAAATATTCAAGAGTTTGTAACGATTCAGCAACACAGAAATCAGCTGATGTCAGGTCTTAGTGAGGGAGGGGTTCAGGCATCACTGGTTACACATGAAGAGTGTTACTGAATTAACTGTGTGTGTGTGTGTGTGTGTGTGTGTGTGTGTGTCAGAGTTCATGCAGAGCTCTGGAGCAGGAGACCAGGGAGCGAGCGACGGTCCTGCAGACTCACTTTGAGAACTTTGTCCACGCAGACGTTCATTCAGTGCAAACTGCAAAGAAAGGTTCGTCCAGTGTTTGTGTGAAGACAATCTTTGCTGTTTACTTAGTTCCTCTGTTGGCTGACTTGTGTCTCTGTGATGTCACTGTGATGTCATCAGCACTACAGTCCTTCCTGCGGGCATACACCACCTACCCCTCCCACCTCAAACACATCTTCCACATCCGGTCCCTCCACCTGGGACACACGGCCAAGAGCTTCGGCCTCAGAGACGCTCCGCAGGGCTTGAGTGCCAACACAGGCGCTTCGGCCCCCGCGGGCCTCGGGGCCAAGAGGAGTGTCAAGAGCAAGAACCACAGCAGGAAGCAGAACTGGGCCAGGAGTCCAGGGGAGAAGAAGAGCGAGGCGCTCCACAACCAGACGGCCATACAGGGCAGAGCTGCGGGAAAGAGGTAGGATAGTTTGAGAGTGTGTGCCGCACAGCGAGCAGCTGCACCTGCTCAACGTCACCGCTGACACACATGACCCACCTGAACTGCTCCACCTGCTGGACAGGTGTCAGGTTACCAGCAGCACACGAAACACACAGTTAGATTCAACACACACACCCTGTCTGACACGTCTGTCTGCTCATTAACACACACACACGACAAAGATGACTCTCACGCACACACACACACCGTGAACACACACTCCTATACATAATTAAAGCTGCTGTTCCCTTCAGTGACAGATCATGTTTACAATGTGCGTGTGTGTGTGTGTGTGTTTGTTTGTTTGTTGTTGTTCTTGGTAACAGCTGCTCCTCACAGCAGGCTTGTCTGGACACGGTCTGACCAAATATATACACACAGGTAGTGGTCAGTAGAGACATAATTACGGGTTTGTGTGTGTGTGTGTGAGTGAGTGTGTGTGTGTGTGTGTGTGTGTGAGTGTG
>JAPZDX010000021.1:30413064-30424119 GCA_029783625.1 Naso annulatus
AACAGGCTTACAAGACACCATTATTAGAGAAACAAACATACATAACCAGAGTAGCATCAAACAGACAACAAGTAAACAAATAAACCATGGTAATGTTTTTTAGCTTTAGACACAAATGAGCTCAACTTTAATCATTAAAAGAGACAGAAACAGGTCAAATGTTTGAAACATTTGAAATTCCTTCCTGATGTCCTCGTCCAGCCTGTCTGTTCTTATTGTTACCTGATGTGTTTTTAAGGAAAGTGCAGAAACAAAGAAGTGAAAACAGGCTGACGAGGCGTTCGCTGTCATACCTGAAGTTCCAAAAATTTTGCCCAGAAGGAAATCTTTCTGTCCACATCTATGTGAGTCGGAGTATGAAGCTCTGCCTCCCTCTCTTTCTGCTCCTGACCTACACACACACACACATACATTTAATTGATGTTAATTAAAATGAGAAATAAATGGGGACTTTAGAGGATAAAAGCAGACTTTAATCTACAGCAGTGTGGACTAGAGGTCGACTGATATGGATTTTTCAGCGGCCGATGACCGATTTATATTGCCGATGTCACTTTTTATTTAATTATTTTTTAGCATTTACTTAATAATAATAAATGAGAAGCAAAACTGCTTAACTTCAATATACATTTATTAAAAAATTGTGGACAAAAATATGTAAATAAAAAAAAAGGTGCATTTTGTCTTTTTTCTATATTTAAATAAAAATGTCTACAGATAAATTGTTGAAAAATAACTTGAACAAAATAAATAAAAGTAGTGAGCAGCACTGAGCAGAGCATCTTCTTAAACACACACATCTATGAACACTTTTCAGAAATAAAAAATAGAAACAGTGCACTGAACTGCAGCACTGAGCACCTTCTTAAATCTTCTTGAGCGGAGCTTTCTGTCACGTAAATCTGCCACTATTATTTACTAAACACAGTGGCTACCAAGTTAAAATGCAGAACGCTATGTTAGTTAGCAGCCCATAACGTTTGTTTCCAAAACGTTGTTGCCATTTTGGAAAGTTGTAAAGGTCAGCGCTAATATTAAGACTGCTGTGTAAGCCCACTTGTTGAATCGATCGACATTAGCACTAGCAGCCTCGACTCGCGGATTCATCGGGCCTGAGACACTCTGGGCCGGGGCAGCAGCCTGCTACCGTAATGTGATGCGCTTTTTCTTTGTAAAAGACCAGAATCAATCAGACAGTTAACATAGTACAGTGCAGCCCAAATAAATATATTAAGCTCTGAAAGCTCAAGGAAAAGTAAAAGTCTTCTCGCTCTGTTTACGTCAAGTGATGTGATAGTGTCGGCACGTTTCACTGCACCACAATTCCACAGCACCGGAGCTCCACCAGCAAGACTGCAGAACGGTGAAATGGACACAGGGGAGAGCACTAACATAGCTCCAACACAGTCACATTGACGAGGCCACCTGCAGTGTCTCGGTCTACGGTCTCTGCAGACATCTTTTGTTTATTTTCTGAATCAGCTGCATGAGCGCAGGCATTGGCCGACGGATTATTAAAAATAGCCATTAATCGGCCCGATTAATTGGCTGGCAGATGAATCAGTCGACCTCTAGTATGGACACACTGCAGTGAATGAGTCTGGACACAGTGTGGCGCTGACAGGTCAGAGGTCAAAGGTCATACTGGTTCCATATCGATGTTCCTCAACTGTCCAGTCCAAACCGCTGCTGTGAGCCTTAAACACTTTATCTGCGACAACCTCCAACTGACGGAAACCCCAATCTGGAAGAGACACACCACTCAGCTACACACACGTACACACGCACACACACGCACACACATCAGATCCTTACATGGGCAAGTACAAGGATACAGCTAACTGTCATATGTGGTCATTTCCTGTCAGTACCCGGAGGACAGCTGAGGTGTTGACATGGACCAGTTGAACCTCAGACAGGATCGTCTTCCATGACTGTGACTCCGCCTCCCTGTTAGAGATGTCCTGAACACACACACACACACACACACACACACACACACGGGTTTTCTCAGCAGAAACATGTAAGGTGTGTGTTCACAGACCAGTCATCGCTCAGTGACTCTCACCACTCTCCACAGGTTCTGTGCCGCCATGGAAACGTTGAAGTCGATGTAACCCGACACTTCCTGAGCGTGAGGGCTCATGGGAGCTGCGACATCATGACTAAAACACACATACATAGCACACACAGATTGTAGGAGGTCAGCAGAGGCAGAGATGTTCAGTTTGTCAACATGATGACATCACACACAGCTGACATGTCGGAGACTTCAGTGTTTAATATGGCAGGTAGGTGTGGTCACACCCTCGCCGTGTGTCAGTGAAAATATGTGAGATCAGATTCAGAACCATCTTTACTTCAGGCTGTCAGCTTGTAAGTGCCCACTTTACTTCAAACTCAGCTCAAACGGGGTTACTCCCTTTGTGTGGTCCGATGAAAAACAAGAAATCTACTTTCTACTCTGACAGTTTAGTGTACGGGACTACAGGCTTGTGACTCCACTCTCCCTACAGCAGACAGACTTGAACTGTACATACATCACTGCAGAAACATGCAGTGAAGGTATGTCACCTGTACATGTCATCATTCTGACAATCCAACACAAACTATCCTGTCAAACTCAAGTGATTCCATGAAAATGTTGGGATGTAACAGTACTGTTAATTTCACAGTATCCTGATAGCAAAAGAGCCTCGGTACTGTCATGGACATGTGATGATATCCCACAATAGGTCTTCAAAAAGTGCAGTTTTGTTTCAGCTGCAGTCAAGCTGAGTGGTCGGAACTGGGAACTACAGAGACCATCAACCACTGCAGCTCTTTCCTCATCATGCGCTGAGGAGGAAATCACTGACTCTGCTGTCAGCGCTTTAGAACAAGACAGAGGCGGTTTGCAGTGAAGGAGACTGCACGCACGGAGCAATCTCTCAAACTTCAGTGTCACGTTAAACTCAGATGTGCTGAAAAAACAAAGAATAAGCTGACCGGAGTTTAGTTTCACTTTCTCTTCAGTGGCAGCGCGCGGCTGTGAGAAGAAAAGAAAAAAGGTCCACTAGTGGGAGACCTGCTGAACTGTGTGTGGAAAACTCATCGTCAGTCGTGGGAGCGCTGTCTCCACAGCAGCTGAGACTCATGGGTAGTGTAATATTTATAATACTGTCATTGAATGCACCACAAGAGTTCATCTGTTTACCTGTTCAGGAAGCGTGAGGTCATCCCATGAACCAGCTGGATGACATCACCATGATGGACAGGTCGAGGAGGACTGCTGACCACCAGCTCCTGTCTGACGCACACAGACAGATGGGTCACACAGAGACTACAGCTCCCAGCATGCCTGGGACAGACAAGTCGACCTACCTTCCAGGGTCTTTGATGATCCACCAGTTGTTGACGTCTTTGAAGGGGTAACAGGTGACTTGCTGCTGATGAGAGCTGCCCCGCCCATTTTCATACCTGAACACACAAACAGGAAACAGGAAGGTATTTAACTTTAGCTGATAGTTTTCTGACTGGTTGCTGTGTCAGTGTGAGCTGGCAGCACCTGATTGGGTAGTTGGCTTTGTGAGAGTGGAGCCAGCAGGGGATTAGCTGGGAGGCGGAGCTCTTTAAAGTCACCTGACTGCCATAAGCAACTTCCAAAGGTTGACCCTTAGTGATCCTGGAGAGACCGCCCTAAACCATCAACCAATCAACCAATCAATAAGTCAACCAGGCAATCAATGGATGTGTGTGTATGCATATGTGTATGAGTGTGTGTGTTACCTCCAGACTGGCCTGAAAGGCGGAGCTCATCAGTTGGTCATGTGGTCCGCTGCGGTTCAGCACACTCAGGTGAACATAGAACCAAAAGACATAGAGAAGGACGGGAACCACCACTAGACACGCAACTCGACACACACACTGCAAACACACACTCAGCTGCACACACGCACACACGCACGCACGCACGCACACACACACACACACACGGTCATTTAATAGTTTTGTGTACTGAAGAGTTTTTGTGTCTTGAAGCTCACATGTCAGAGTGACTTTGAACGTGCCGCACAGTGAAACAATCATCTGTGTCAGCAATTTTAATTATTAATGAAGTAAAATTGGTGATCAATACATTGATGGATGATTGGAAACGCATCAGCAGTGATGTTGTGAGCGTCTGTTGCAGGTTAAACATGTTTCTGTCCGGTCTGCTCACTGAGCATGCTCAGTGTGAATCTGCACTTACATGACTGACAGCGCGATCTCCAATCAGGTTCCAGGTGTGCAGAGAGGCCACGCCCAGCAGCAGCAGGTAGGAGAACACCCCCATGTACTTGACCCTGATATAACACACATCACAGGTGTTGAGACGTTCATGTTTCAGAGAGAAAACAAACGGCTGATGTTTGAGTCTCAGTTTCTCACCCGACGGCGGCGCCGCAGGAAGCTCCAGACAGGAGCAGCCAGCAGTACCTGAAGCAGCTGACGAGGAGACAGGAAGACGTGAGCACGTCACCTTTATGCAGGTTCAACAACAAACACACCCGCTTAAACTGAGGAGTCACAGGTGAGTCAGGTGGCCTAAAAACACAACTCACATCACGTCACGTCCACCGTCCGAAAAAATATCACCTGAAATCAACGGAAGCGTTCACTCTGCCCGCGTGCGTCTGTTCCATCACACTGTCCAACATCAAGAACTCTACAGCGTGAATTCCAGGCCGACGAATTAATGAAAAAACAGTTGATATGGGCTTTGGCTTTATCAGCTGTTCTGTAATTATTTTTCAGTTGTAAACAACACAAACTACGAGCACACACAACTCGAACCCCCCCCACTCCTGCCCCAAAGTACCGGACAAGTAGTGAGGATACAAACAGCCGCACATCCTTAAAACAATCAGCTGCTGTTTTAAACCATTCTGTCAATGTATGCTGTACTTCCTGATTTGATCATAAATGAGTTTATGAAATGTCAACCCAAGTATTCATGAAAATCATCTGCCTCAAAATAAATTGCTCACTATAAAACTTACTGAATATCTAATGTATTACATAGACCTGCCTCGTCCTTTGACATGGATTCCTTTTAGCAAGTTTTATTTCAGCCACCTGTTTCCACTGTCGAGCAGGTAACATTACTTTTTTCCAGTAACGAGTAAGGTAACTAATTACTAACAGAACTCCGTAATAGCATTTCAGTTACTCCCAAATAAAATAACTTGTTACAACATTACTTCATTCCTTCAAGATAAACAAGGCACTGTGATCTGTTTTATCTCCAAACGAGGGGAGTTCATTTATGTTCATGAGCAGTCGGCCGTCAGGCGCGCGTGTGTAGGGACCGTCTACAAAGTGCAACAGCGAACAGCATAAATACTGAATGACTTCAGCCTGACGTAGTGGAGTCTCACTACAATCACTTCCCCCATCCTCGACATGAGGAGTTTGTTGAATTTTGCTCTTGGAATGACTTTGGTGAGGCTGCATGAGGGTGAAGTTAAGGAAGTTTTTATGCTGTTGCACTTGAACGATCCCAGCACACTCGCTCACAACCAACTGCACCTGAAACATCGGTAATTATCTCCTCTCTCATCTTTACACAACAATACAGCCAATCTGTTCTTTGTGTTATGAGCCACAATCACGTGTCATCATTGTCTGGTTGTCATGGTGACAGAAACAGATGTCTGAAATGAAATGTAACCCCACATCACAGACAGGTCAGCTTGCACGAGACTAATACCATCAAGGGACCTCTGTGTTTGAGAAATATGGTCATTGGAATTTGTATTTTACAAATACAACATGTCAAATTCTCACGGGAGTACGATCCAAGTTTCCTCACAGGTGAGCTGAGCTCCACAGGTAACACACAGCTGCACATCAACAGGCGAACATGTCGCGACTGAACTTTGAGGACAAGGGACGCAGTCGCCAATTCTGTGGAATGTAACAGAAAGTAACTAGTAATGGAATAAATTACTTTTGGTGTGGAGTGATAAATAAAGTAATAACATTACTTTTTAACGAGTAATGAGTAATATACAATGTTGTTTTCAGTGAGGAGCCCAACACTGCGCATAGCTATATGACAGATCTGTGTGTCTTCTGTCTGTGCTGCACGCAACCCGACGCGTTCGGTGCGACGTGTTGTGCATCGCTGACAAAACGGTGATTGTGATGTGATGTGACAGGAAGAGTGTTATTGTGCTGAAAGGTCAACAAATGGAGTCTTCATCATTTCCACACTGTATCAGCAACGCCCACTTTCTACTTAGTGAAGTGTGATTGGTTTAAAATGTTCTCAGTCAAGTTTCTGTTTGGAGACAAACAGGACAGAACAGAATGCTCGCTACATTTTCATCATGTCAGGAGGCAAAGGTGAGTCCCACCTATTGGGAGCATTGTGGAATCTCAGGTAGGAGAAGAAGGCCAACAACACGAAGAAGATGAGAACAGACTCCAGTAACATGAAACGGGATTGGACGATCAAAGAATTCTCTGAAAAAAACAACAAAGACAAAAATTAGGAGCAAACAAAATTCATTTTTGTCCCTGAACACCTCGAGCCTGAAGCCACTGACTGCAGGAGATTCAGTAGAAAACAGCAACATTCATGAACTTGGCTGCAGCTGGTTTCTGATGATGATGACGACGATGATGATGATGGTGGGAGTCACCATCACTCCCACTCACCGAGCAGCAGCAGCAGTGCAGCTCCCAGAGCTGACAGGTGAGAGAAGCTCAGCTCCAGAGTCAGCAGGTAAACCAGAGGAACACACAGAGCTCCACACAGGGCCGGCAGCAACCGCAGACTCCACACACTCACAGTGCCGGGATACTCTGTGCGACAGAACACACAGCTGACGGCAGGAAACCGAACACGATGACACGAGCCCCAGATGGGTCAGAAATGACGCCAAAACCAGGAAACGGGCTAAAAGCAGCTGCTGAAGTCACAGGTCAGAAGTTCCTACCTGCTCCGATTCTGTTCCACACAAAGTTCCCATCGAACCCTCCGACGTAGGCTGCAACACACACACACACACTTATCACTTACTTCCAATCAGATGGCATCACACAGGTGAGTTCAATTGGGCTCAGACTACAGGAGATAAACAAGGGGAGAAACTCTACAGATGCTCTCCTCTCTTCTCTCAAACACTTCTGACTAAGGTTTTTGTGCAGGATAGAGAAATGGACCGCCTCACATGACCTCATGAGGTCAAACGGAGGCTGACATGGTGTAACAACTTGCCGCAGGGATACTCTACAGGCAGAAAAACAAAAGACGAGCAGGTCTGGACGAAAAATGCTCGGAGATACACATCAACACAGGATGTCTGTTCTTCAGCGAGCACTGGAGGAGAACAGTTAGCTAGCTAACGTTAGCCTCAAGAGCTGCTCAATCATTGGCTTCAGTGGTCCTGCTCGGAAAAAAAAACGCAGATGGAAACAATCTAAAATTTATAGCAATTTCTAACAATTAAATTGTTCATAAATTTAAAATAATTAATAAAAAATTTAAAATCTAAACATAAAATGAGCGTGATATTATCGCAGCAGCTCAATGAGTCTGTGAGTGGTCGGCTCACATCACCAGAAAATGGATGCAACAAAGAACCACGACAGATTTCTCCTCCGGCGGCCCAGAGGGCAGATCAGGATAAAAACTCCTGTAGTTTGAGCTCAGCTGCACCCACACACAAGGCAGAACCATATATGGTCATGTGGTTGACGTGGTAACTGACCTCCAAGGGCTAGGATCATGTGACCCAGAGGTGGTCCACTGTCATCGATGAAGAAAACTCTCTTCGTGTAAAGAGACACAAACTGACCATAATACACCTCATCAAACCTACACACACACACACACACACACACACACACACACACACAAAGGAAAGCAAAGCTCAGGTGTGAACGTCATGCAGCTCAGTTCAGACCAAAGATTCACGTCGCAACATTGCAGCTGTGTGAACTCGTCTCAGCTCAACACGTCTCCAGTGACGGCTTTCACAGCGTGAGGCCCCGCCCCTGTTTTAACAGCCAATTAGCTCATAGCAAAGTCAGCTGGTCAAGTCATTTATAAAGTGTCAAACAACTGTCAGGTGTTCAGAATGCCGCGCTGCACAGCTGCGAGTTCCAACTCGTCTCGTTGTGAATTTTTGGTCAAAACAGAATCTTAAATGTAACAACGATGAAAGTGTGAAAAACAGGAAAAAACGTCATCATGAGGAATAAAACAGAAACACACTCACACCACAGCGTTTGGGTAACCGAGGCGGCTCAGTCTGGTCCAGAGCGCCAGCAGGGACACCAGCAGCAGGCCCAGGTCTACCTGAGCTGTCACCACCAGGGGGCGCTGCATCATCACAGACATCTGAAAGAGGTGGCGTGTGTGTGTGTGTGTGTGTGTTTAAAGCATGTTTAATGGTTATTATATGGACTCCACATGTTCCACAAACAGACAGGAGACAGTTTGACACAATGAAACAAACACGAACATAAAACAGGTAAAATTCTGCACTCATATGTTAAAACGCTATACACACAACCACACACACATCATACAGTCAGTTCATCCAGAGGGCTGCAGATGAAGAACGGACAGTTAGTCCACACTCAGCAGCATGACGAGTGCTTTCGGCGGGTGTTGCGTGTCAGATGTGTGAGTTGATGAGAAAGAAGTGTGTGATTAACTCTAACCCTGAAGTGACCTGAACCGGCATTTCTGCTGTTAAGTTTACGTTCACTACTCGGTTGAAGAAATTTTCCAAGACAGGGGTTTCTAAAAACATGACGAGGCTGTGATGGAGTTGAACTTCAGCTGAGACCCCAGGCAGGCGAGTGTATCTGTATCTGTGGAACAACAAAGTGCCAAACTGGCAACCCGAGTTCGAACCGGCTGCAGTTTATTTCTGTCTTTTTTAGCGGCTGCAGACCATGTGACTGGACAATACTGAGGTTACAAAAAAACAAAGACTGTATTACTTGACTGATAACAGAGGATGTTAACAAAGACGAGCATTTTCTAATCATTGCTCTGCCGTCATCAATGTGATTAGACCACAACAGCTCATCCAACGTTACACCGACAGCTTTCGTTTACTTGACCTGTTCTGTAGCATTTCCTGCCATGGACAGATGCATTGCGGGTCACTCACAAGCAGACTTCATGATCCATAATTTTTACAAAGGAAGAGAACTGAATGTACTGATGCTGCTGCAGCTCCTCCTTACGTTTTTTAAAGGTACTTTATTGGTCACATATACAGCGTACAGTGAAATGTGTTCTCTGCATTTAACCGTCCCTGAGGAGCAGCGGGCAGCCACAGCGCTGCGCCCACGTCCTTCTCACTGTAACATAACAGCAGAGCCCAAATGTCACATATGATTATTATCTACTACATGTTATGTGTATGTTATGAATGACATATGAGAGATAAATCAATAATGCAGAGACTATGCAATGTTTAGACCAGCAGTGAGACTGGAAAAACATCATGACAACACTTCCACCTGATAAGAACTTTTATCGACTCACGTCATGAATTTCATCCTCCTGTCACATCACACATGAACGAACGTACTACACATGAAGTTAAACTCACGAGACACAGATCAAAAACAGGCACGAATCTGCATTTCTTAGGAATGAATCAGCACGTCTCTGGCCTCAGCCGGTACAGTCTTCAGTGGACAAATATCAGTATAGGCTCGATAGGCATCGGGCGTAGTGACGTCATAAACATGTCGCATTAACACTGAAATGTACTGACGCGTCAGATCTTTTCCAAGGACACACAGGCCCCCTGAACCTGGATGAGTGTCTCCAGGCTCATGCAGTTCCGTTTCAGCGGCTGCTTTTCGTGAACGAGCAGCTCAGTTTTCAACTTCATCCTCAGTCAAAACGACGTGACATCACAACAGCACGGTGTGTGTCACTCCTGTGGACGGACAGGAAGTGAGAGCTTTGACTTTCATGTCTAAGAGGAGTTTGATTTGGTCAGAGTTGAAAACAGACACATGACGTCAGCACAGAACTGTAACACATCATGAGACCATCTGTTGTGTTAATGTGCACATTTGTGTCATCCATCATTCCGAGCATCAGAGCTCTCGTCTGTAGGGAAACAGCTGAATGAGAACAGCCTTCTGATCCAACAGGCTGTTTTCTATGTGGTCTGCTAGTTTGTGCTAACGGCACCTGCAGGTTAGCCTAAAAATAGCAAAATTTAAATACTGATTGACACAATGACCCCCGGCAGCTAAATCAGCTAGAATATTTAATTATTCATATTAATTCGTTCAATAACGAAGATTTTAATGAGTAAAACAGAAAAACCCACTGATTCAAACTTCGACAGTTACGCTAGCAGTTAGCATTAGCTACACTGTCAGCCTACAGCTATCAGTCATCGTTTTCCCGTTTCAATCCTGCTGCCGAACTTTAGGGCTCACCTGTTGCTTCATCCCGGTAACTTCCATCCGACCATCCTGTCAGTAAAGTACCGGCGACCTACACCGGCTTCACCTCCTCCGCCAGCCCGGCTGTGCGTCTGCTTCTGTTCTGCGGTTTGTTTGTAGCGCCGGCCGCTCAATGAAGCCGGTGTTTGATTAGTGCTGCCTGCTCACTCAGCCGCTCGGAGCTCCGCCTGGAGGAGTTTCAGGACCGCTAGGATCCTTCGACTTTTGCCTAAACTCAACCAAAGGTGTTTTTGTTTTTGTTTGTTTGGTGTTTTTAATAACTTTATTCAGTACCAGAACAAAGTACAATCAACTGAACGTAATGCCACTGGGATTCGATTTGAAAAGAAAAGGAATTTGAAAATTAAAATATAACAGATTTGTATCAGACATAAATCAAACAGATGACTTAAACAAATACATTAAATAAAGTGCATTGATCAACAGTTTTGACAGCCTTCTTGCTAGTGCAGTGCTTAACGGATTTTTAGTCCAACAGCTTTTTGTTTTGCGAAACTTGTTATGGTCCTGATCTTCAGTGTAGTTCTCAGTGTAACCTCTCTCTCCCTCTCCCTGCAGAGTGAGAGCCGAGGGGCG
>JAPZDX010000021.1:30540520-30551657 GCA_029783625.1 Naso annulatus
GCGTGTGTGTGTGTGTGTGTGCGTGCGTGTGTGTGTGTGTGTGTGCGTGTGTGTGCGTGTGTGTGCGTGTGTGTGCGTGTGTGCGTGCGTGTGTGTGTGTGTGTGTGTGTGTGCTGGACATAAAACGGGGCAGCAGCAGCACATGGATGACGGTCAGTGTGGTGTTTCACCTCTTACATTGTACATCATCAGTCTGACCTTTGACCCTCACAGATCAGGGCTGAGTGTCTGACACTCTGACGTCTGAACCGTTCCTGCAGTCAAACAAAGTTTCTCTACATTTTTTCTGCTTGTCATCAAATCCCATGAAGATTGAACCAGCCTTGTTTGATAGTTTTCTCTGCATCATCACAGCTCAGCTCTTTAAAATGTCGTCACTGGCATCAAAGTTCAGAAAAGTTTTGTGAGCATTCCTTTCTGCTGCTGGGGATTCCAGAGACTGTTTGATTCCACTGAAATAAAATCGTTTGAGCACAAAATGTCTTTTTAAAATCTGCTGTAGCTGTTAGTTTGTCTCTGAACACACTGCGGTGCTAACAAACAATCAGCTGCACATTTAAATTAAATGTTTATGACGCGAGGCGTTCAGGGGCTGTGGTGGCTGTCACCTGTCTTTGTACAGGAGGGTCAGAAATGGGCAGCTGAGGATGACGAGGGTTTCCTCTGGAAGCAGAATGACACACAGTGTTGGTTTGAATCCGCTCATGAGATTTGATGATGAGAAGAAAAATACTTGACATCAGCAGAGTTTATCTACAGAAGCTGAAAACAGATGGAACTCGATGTTTTAATGTTGTTGTCTCCAGATCACCAGTCAGTTATTTCATCATGATGATTGTTTTCTTCTGTCTTATGTGGAGAAAATGACTTTTGTATTTTAAAGATTACCTGGTTACAACAGGTTTATTTGATCACAGCTGCTTTTACTCAGATTACCATCACGACTGTGATTAGGATTCATTGACTGAAGTTCTGATACACTGATCAATAATGAGCAGAAATCAAAATGTTTCTTTGTGCAGCACATCTGAATCCTTATCACATTGGAACAGGTGGATCTTCTCACAATTTCTTGGTAACAACAAAAAAATAAGCTGTTCTCAGCTTCCGTACAGACTTACAACCTTCTAAAACACATTTATAGTGAATGTTAATTTCTGATAAAACCAGCCCTGAAAATCTGCCAGCGCTTCACTTTGAGGCAATAGGAACAAACACACTTTGGGCTTCACACAGACTGAGTCAGACTCTGTTCACAGGCTGATAAAAGAGCCCACAAACATTTCTGGATCGATCTCGAAATTGAATAAACATTAAAGTCCATCAGGGGCGACAGAACAGTGGAAGACTTTGATCTGAGCAGAAATAACACCATGAACGCTGCCCTGCAGTCACATCCTGTTCTCACAAACATCGGCTGCTGCGTCGTGTTTTCTCCACCGCTGTTGAAGAACTGTTCACACGACAAGAACAACAGCAGGCCACCAACAGGCTCGTCTGTGCTGCGCCTGCGCCGACACGAATCCCTCTCCACAGAGAAACAAGCCGTTGTTCTGGTTGATCAGCCTTATCGAACCCACTCTCACTGTAAAGCTGCTTCTAACTGATAACATGTCTGATGAAAAGTTACACATGGCTCTGGTGAAGAGGCAAAGCAGAAAAATAAGAAAGAGCCGCTAAATGTGTGTAACCATGGAAACCACAGCGACAGGTTCAGGGGGCGTTCCCTCTCTGTGTCCAAGTCGCACCCCATTCTACACGTTCAGTCGGCCAGACGGCCTCCGACAAGCACCGACGCTGCTGTTCACACCACACTGACCAGAGACACCGACTCTGTGACCCCCACAGCCCATAGCAAGACTGAACTATGAGACCATCACCGTGTTCTGCGTCTGTTCAACACTTTGACACCGTGTCCTGTAAATAATTGTTAATTTATAAAACAATTTCTGATGTTTCCAAAAAATGTTTTGATCTGTTTTGTGTCTGTGTTTCAGCTGCTGCAGTCGGTTTATCACGACAGGAATGGAACAATTGGTAAGACACTGAATAATGCTTATCAATACTTAGCATTGCTATATTGATTTCAAAGTGATATTAGCTGTGTCATTGATCCTCAGGGCGTCTGTACCAGACTCACCCCAGCAGGACTCAAAATCTCCTCCATGACCCTCGACCTGCATCGTCACAGCAACCATTTAAGAGCCACACCTCCACCCTGCCTCCACCCCACTCCACCTCCAGCTCCTCTTTATCAGCCTCATCCCATCACTATGGCAACTACCAGAACTGCACCATCGTCCAATCACATCTGCCCTGCTCTTCCTATGGAACCTATGTCACACTAGCACCCAAAACCCTCATCTTCCCCATCTTCGTCCAGGTCAGAACCTAAAACCTTTAACTGAACTCAGAGCCCCAAACTACCCTTGCAACCAAAAACTAACTATTGTGATCCATATCAGGTTCCCACATAATTACAAGTCCTCTTTTACCTAATCCAGAGCATCCAGGAAGCTTTCACCTAACCTGGAAAACAGTTTTGAATCTTACACACGTAGAAGCCAGAGAAATAAATAATAAACTTGATGCTCAGTGTTCAAACCAAAGAACAGCCGTCCTTCTTTCCCGTGTGTTCAGCTGTGAGTCTCATTTGAACCACTTTTGTAAATCTCATTTATCTGTTGTTCATAAGAACATCGTGTAGTGAGTCGGAGTCCTTGTTTGTTTTTGTTGTTGTTTACAGCCTCTGGACCTGTGCAGCCCTGACAGAACCCTGCTGATGGCAGAGGAGATGGTTCTGCACCAGGCGGACCTCATGCCTACAAAGGTGTCTGTTCTGCAAATATACTGCCAGTATACTGTAAATACCCAGCAATACTAACAGTACTTCCAACACTACTATTACAAATATTCTGCAAATTGGAACTGAAACAATTAATCTATTGATCAGTTGATTGACGGACAAATAATTTACAATATCAAACATGAAGACAGCACATCATTTTCATCACAGACATGTTCAGCGTTTCCTGTGACCAACTGCAAAAGCTCTGCTGCTGCTAAAAGTCCTGCCAGCACAACTGGCAAGGTAACCAGTCGTGCTAAAACACAAAAAATACTGCTCTTAAGAGCTACAGTGCAAAGGTAACAGGCAGCCTTTGTGCTGATTATTGATTATTGATCGTTTCTACAACAGAAGGTTTTTAGACGTTTGCTCCAGATGGAAACGTGTGTTCAGAAGAAAGAGAACCTGATCCTGAAAGAGCTGAGCAAGAATCAGTTTCACACACACACACACACACACACACGAGGAAACACCGTCTGCTGTTTTTTTGTCAGCTTCAGTTTCATTTAAACTGTTTTCAAGCAGGAGGTGATGTCACTTTGACCTCTGACCTCTGCTAATGTCTCGTCTTCCTCCTGATCTTCATTTTTACTCAAAACATCAGACAGAAATGAGCAGATTCACAGAAACTCTGTGTGTATGTGTGTGTGTGTGTGTGTGTGTGTGTGTGTGTGTGAATGCCAGGTGACCGTGTTGATCTACAGTGACCTGCTGCTTTTCACCAGAGAGGACGAAGCTGGACGCTGCAATGTCCTGCAGAGTCCAATGTACCTGAACACACTGCAGCTCAGAGAAGGTGCACACACTCACACACAAACACACACACACAAACACAAACGATTCCTGCCAATCAGAACACTTTAAACCCTCATATGTTTGATGCTGTGTTCCCTTCAGGTTCCACTATGAAAACTAATTCAGTCCTGTTCTGCCCCCCAGTGGACAAACAGAATCATGACCAAGACTCCCACATTTGTTCACTGATGTAACTTTAGAGAATAACAAACAGAATTACTTATCAGTATTTTATATATATATATATATATATTTGAGAAGTATTTTATATAGTTTATATTAGTCAATCTTCCAGCATCTGTAACATGTGAACTTCACTTTCTCCACAGTCTAATAAAAATAATTTTGAAATATAATTAAAATCCTTCTGAACAGACATCAGACCAGTCATTAATGATTTAATGATTTTATTCTATTACTCAAGAAATCTAGAAAACAAAGGTGCAGGCAGCACTAAAAGAAAATACTTCATTGATCCAGAGAGGAAATACTGGATAAGGTCCAATTGCTACCACTCAAGATTATAAATATCAGCATACAAAAAAGTGTCAAATAAAATTAAAATTTATGTAACAGGTAATAATAATTAAAAAATCAGACTGTAGACATGTATAAGATAGAATTAACAATAAGGAAAAAGAAATATACACACAATGTGCATCAGTAAATATGTGCATTATGTAAAGTCTGTTGAGTCAAATGACACTCTGAGGGAGGAGCTAAAGAGTTAGTGTTGTGTATAAGCGTGTGTGTAATGTGTTTAGTGTCGTCGGAGCCGCTCCAGATCTACTTCCTGCAGAGCACGCAGAGTTGTTGCCGCTGTCTTTTCAGTCTGGAGGCTTTCAGCATCGAGCAGAAGGTCAGAGTCAGCCTCTGTCTCCATGACAACATCCATCTGCAGCTGGTTGCCACAGAGACAGGACACACCCACCAGGTAGGACAAACACCTGTAAAAGCAATATATGAATGTCTCTGAGTGAATGCATCCGTAAAAGTGAGTGTGTATTACATTTCCTGTCTTACCGTCCACTTTTCTTCCATTAAAATATTGTTAATCAGTTATGTGTAGTTTGGCTTTGTATAATGTTTTTCACATTCATGCTAATAAAGTTTGTTTGAATTTGAGACAGACAGGCAGACAGAGACATACAGACACATAGACAGACAGACAGACACATAGACAGACAGACAGACACAGACAGACAGACAGACACACACAGACAGACAGACACACACAGACAGGCAGACACACACACAGACAGGCAGACACACACACAGACAGACAGACACACACAGACAGGCAGACACACACACAGACAGGCAGACACACACAGACAGGCAGACACACACACAGACAGGCAGACACACACACAGACAGACAGACAGACAGACAACTTAATTTTAATGAAATTTAAAAGGATCAGCAAATGAAAATGTGCACTGATCTGTGTTTCCATCCACTGCTGATATGTGAATATAGAATAAAGTTCATCAAGATAACCAGTAGGTGGCACAAGATTTCCGGTCAGGTGTCCTCAGACCACAGCAGAAACATGAGGTGCATCGTTAACTGAGTGAAAACTTAAAGAAACACGGTTATAACCTGAATGTGTTGAAACCAAAAAGCCTCTGAGTCCAGATCCAAGTGGCCCAGAACATTTGACCTCCAGACATACATCAGACCAGAATATGAGGACTGAATCAAAACCTCGATCCAGAGGTTAGAAGCCAGTCCTCTTCATTCCCAGGTCAGAACATAGAACCAACACTGGATCTCAGGTAGAACACTACGCCTGAAGAACGTCCGATGAGCGGCTCCAGGGCACAGTTCAGATCAGTGATGGTCAATGTTTATTTTTGACTCTTTAACATCTCTCTCCTCCTCTCTCCTTCTTTTTCTCCCCTTCAGCTCTCAGACCTCCCCTCAGATTTCAGCTTCCTCTCTCTCTGTCAGTCTGACCTCCTCTATCAACCTTCCACCCCTTCCTCCTCCTCTGATCCTCTCCTCCTCAGACCCTCCTCCCCCTATTCATCTCTCTGTGACCCCCTCAGACCTCCCTCTCCTTCTCCTCACTCTCCAAACTCTTGTTCAACTCCTCCTCTACCCCTCTCCTCTCCCTCTCCATACACCATCTCCTCGCCTCATTCCAGGACCTTCACCACCTCATCTCAGGTCCTTGGCCTGCCTCCCTCAGCCTTCTCCACTCAGAAGAGTCCGGTCTGGAAGGAGAGAGAAAAAGCAGAGGAAGAGGAGGAGGAGGACACGAGGAAGAAGAGACAAGATGAAGTGGTGGAGGAGCGGCAGCAGGGGGAGGGGGAAAGTGCCTCAGAGACATCAGAGAACGTAGGAGGTGTTTGGGGGAGAGGCCTCCAGCTCAGCCCCCACCCCTTCCACATGAAGGAAGACGAAGAGGAGGAGAGTGATGATGAGGAGGAGAAGGAAGGGGTTGCAGAGGAGTTTCCCTCCACCTACAGACCTACAGGTCAGTCTGACTGGCTGCTCACTGCTGACGTCATATTTGTTAATGAAGTTGAAGCACTGACAGAGTGTGAGTGAGAGTTAAAGACCATGAACAGCAGAAGATTTGGTCTCTGCACTGAACGTGTCCCTGAGGACCAGTGGGCAGCCACAGACCGATTCCTGATTCTGAGCCAGTATCTGCATGAAGGCTGCTGACTGGAGATGGAGCTGACACGCATGTTCTAATGGTGGAGGAAATCCATGAGAACACGGCGAGAACTTGCAAACTCCACACAGAAAGCCCTGCCCCAGCTGGGAATCGATCCCAGAACTTTAGTGCTATGAGGCAACACTGCAAACCACTGAGCCTCCGTGTTGCCAATTATAAGCTGTTAAGTGTAGTGATTGTGTTACCTGTTTCCTTTCACACTTCTACTGAGAGCCACTTCAGTGCGTATTTAAAAAGACGATAGTGTTTGAAGTGCAGGCGCTGAAATCAGAGCATACAGTGGCTAAGAACATTCACCCTCCCTCTGCCTCAATCGACTGAAGGGTCGTACGCACCATTTCCTCTGACATCCTCTTTTCTGTGCTGCAGTAATTTCCGAATTCTAAACCTGACCAATTCATTTTAAATCAAATGTTTAGAAGTATGGCAGCGTGAGAAGTGCTGGCAACACAGTGGCATAAAAACCCCACCGCCATCTATTGTTGTGGCGACATAACTGCAGACGACATTCAGCACGAGTGTAAACGTTTCAGGGTTAGCTCGGAGTCGATTTCACACAGACGTGTGAAGCAGGCTTTAGTTTGGAAAGATGAAACCTTAAACCTGAAAAGGTGTGAAGCACCACTGACGCCCTGAAATATGTGTGAGCAAAGGGTTGAGATGTCTGTTAAATATAACTCTGTTGTTTTTCTTTATCTATTTGTCATCAGTTCTGCGTCGCTCGCTCTCCGAAGGTTCTCTACTGCAGGAACCTCGATCGCCCCGCTTCCTTTCCGACAGTACTATCCATCGACTCACTCGCCCGGTGAACTTCGACCTCAGCTCTGACCCCGTTCCCCAGCCCCCTTGCATCCAGACCCTGAGGAAACAGCTGACCAGAGAGGGGGGGTCTCTGCGCCAGATGCTGCTGCTCCTTAATGGCACTAAGGTAGAGATCACAACAGACCAGCACAGACTGACAGAGCCCAGCACACAGCAATGGACAGCAAGGAAACCATGACACAACAGAGAACAATGGAGACCAGTAAAAACTAACAACAATAGACTCCAACAGAAAGTCCAGACAATATCAGCAGTGTCTAATATAAACCTGCAGAAGCCAGCAGAGGGCAGCAGAAAGCTACAGAGAGCCAAAGAGTCTTAATTAATCTGTCAGTAGATGAAAGATCTAAATTCCAGTGGGCCACTAAAGAAGAGTCCATTAGAGCTCAGTAGAAAGCATTAGAGGAGGACTCTGCTCTGCCTCTACAGACGCTTATGAATGTGTTGATATTGTTTGTCCTACCGAACAGGACCATCCACGCTAATCCACCATGTTCAAATCTGTTGCTTATTGACTGTGAGCCAGACTCTATCGAGGGGAAGTACTGTGAGCAGTCCTCACTTAAAAGCTTCTTGTCAGACAACATGGCCTCCTGCTTCACCATGGTTCGCTGGCTGCAGGCGCAGCAGTCTAAACAACTAAGCAGTGCAAATACAAATCAAAGAACCAATCAGAAACAGCCATCAGAATTTGAAGGCAAACTGCCAAATGACTGGGAGCTTGTGCAGCCGTAGAGACGGCTCCTCGTCAGCCATCTTACTCATGACGGTGTTACACACAAATTCATCCCTGTGGCTTCGCTCGCTGACAGCAGCAGCATCCCGAGGCCGACACGAATCCACCTAACAGACTTATTTTGTTGATTCAGGATGCCGAGCTCAGAAACCTTCAGCTGACGCATAAGACCAAGAGTCTGTGAGTACACACACAGACCCACACACACACACAAAGGCACACACACACACACACACAGAGTAAATTGTAAACAGACGGTCGATTGCCAAACTCTTCTTGTTTTCAGTTTATTTCTGGTCTCTGTTGAGCAGCTCATCGTTTTGCTTTTTGTGCTTTTTGTTTGTACTTCCTGTTGCTCTGAACCTTCTTCCTCGTCTGCTCAGTGCTGCTGATGTTTGGAGCCGCCTGCCGTTTCTACGACGATGGAAAAACCGTGGCAGTGTTCATGATAACAGTTTGGAGAAAGCTCTGAGAAACAGCAGGTAGGAACACTGGAAACAGTTTGTGGCTTTTTGTTGTTGTCTCCAGACTGACATGACATTTATGTTTGTCTCTTGTATCCGTCCAGGAACTTTGCAGTCTCCTCATCAGTCCACTCATTCCTCATGTTTTTGTCTGTCTCTATGCATTCATCCATCACTCTGATGGAGTGAAACAGATAATTTTACAGAGTAGTGTAAGTTTAAACAGGGTCCATCTTGGATTCAGCAGATTGTTCTAAAAAAGGGTTTCAACTTGTTCTCACGGTTCCTGCTGGTTCCTGCTGGTTCTTGCTGGTTCCAGTGGTCTGAGGTGGGTTTGTTTTGTTTTTCAGGCCATCTATAAGGGAGGTGCTCAGGTGGGCGGAGAGTCTGGACACTTTGCTGGCTAATCAGTGTAAGATACAACATTTTCTGTTTCTCCGATCATCCCATCATAGGGAGGGTAAGAACTAGCCGAGTTAAAGCCAGGTCACATGAGCTCAACATTTCTGTCTCTCTGTGTATCAGTCTGTATTTCCAGCTGCTAAAATGATTCCAAAAAAATCAGACTATGTACAGCCAATCAGGGACTGCGCTGTAGTAGCTGTAGCAGTACTGGCAGGGGCGCCCGGTGGTTCAGTTGGTAAAGCAGGTGCCACACATACAGAGGCTGTGTCCTTGCCACAGTGGCCACGGGTTCGATTCCACTTGTGGCACTTTGCTGCATGTCATTCCCTCTCTCTGTGATGATGATGGTGTACCGGCTGAACAGTCTCCTTCCTCTCTTGTCATTGGTTAGATGGGCTGGCAGTCTTTCGTCACTTTCTAAGGTCAGAGTTCAGTGAGGAGAACCTGGACTTCTGGTTGGCTGTAGAGAGATTCAAAAGGACACGCCCTCCTAGCAAGATGGCCGCCAGAGCTCTGAAAATCTACGACGAGTTCATTTCTACCAATGCAGCAAGACAGGTACCTGTCTTTGTTTGTGTCCTCTGATTTGTCTACTGATTGTTTATGTGCAGTGATGTGCATGACACAGTTCGCTGAGCGCGCTCATGGTTTTGGAGAATGACGACCTGAATGCACCTAACTGAAGCTGCTGAGGTGACAGGGAGCTTCGTTAGCTCTCGCCGACTTGACACTCTCGTGATGGTAAGCATCACTCCCAAATGTTGCCAGATATGGCAGAATTATCCAGATCAAAAAACACAAAAAGGGGCGCCCGGTGGCTCAGTCGGTAGAGCAGGCGCCCCACATACAGAGGCTGTGTCCTCGCGCAGCGGACCCGGGTTCGATTCCACCTGTGGTCCTTTGCTGCACGTCATTCCCCCTCTCTCTCTCTCCCATGTTTCCTGTCCACTCTTCAGCTGTCCTGTCAAATAAAGGCACAAAAGCCCAAAAAAATATCTTAAAAAAAAAACAAAACAAAACACAAAAACACACACAAAACAACCCGGAGTGTTTGATGAAAAAAAAGCCCAAGAAGAAACAAGTGCATACGTCAGTGACATCATCAGTGACTTCAAAACAGCTCACCTGGATTCATATGAATGTATTTTATGTTTTTGCTCTGCTGCATAATCATTTGGTTCCTGTAGGCTAAATCAGATGTCCACTGCATTACAGTACACCTCTCTGACACACAGTTTCTATCGACACAGAGTTTAAGTGGTGAAACATTTCCTCACGTTGTTTTTTCTTGGCCGAGGACGCTGGGATGGAGGAAAAGTAAAAGCTCAGAGCTGCTCTTTAAAAAAAGGTCAACGTGAACTAGTTCATCATTGGGACTGTGGACTGAGGTCAAAATTGAAAACTGTGAATTCATTTTCACCTGTGTGAGCTCATGTGATGCTGTTGCTCTCTCATTCCAGGTCAATGTGGACTCGGCAGTCAGAGAGTCAACCAATCAGAGCCTGCAGCTTGGTGTCAGCTCCGCCTCCTTCCAGGTGGCCCAGGATCAGATTTTCGGCCTGATGGAGACTGACAGTTACCCACGATTTTTAAGGTCCCGCCTCTACACCCAACTGGCCAATCAGGGCACACAGATTGCCACAGAATCAGCCAATTAAAACACAGATGTGGCTTTACCTTTTAGCCAATCAGAAGTGAGGAGGAGGAAGCGACTGGATATGGCAGAGGACAAATTGATGGTAATCAGCTCCAGGCATCAACTCAGAGGAGAGCTTACCGATGAAATGAGAGTGAAGTTTCACGAGGGGAAATATTGTGTTGCGTTTTGGGACTAAAAGCGAAAATATTTACCTCTGATGATCAGAATCAGTTCAGTTAAACAGCCTCTTTATTTGTAAGGTACACATTAATCACTTTAGTATTCTTGAATAATGAGTTTATGAAAAACAAAGAAACTTTTTATACCACAGAGTCAAATTTTGTTTGGGTTTTATTCAAACACAATCAATCTTTTAAATCAGCGTGAGAAACTTCATGTGAACAGACCAAATGTGACACATTCAGTTACAGATCTGTACAGCTAAAATTGTTTGATGTTATCTTTGCAGGTCTGAGTTCATGTTTTGGCCTGTATCATACTGTCAATGGTTTTAGCATGCTAGGATCGTGGAAAAACGTGCGGCTCGTGTGACTTCTCTTCTGGCACCATGTGTGCATTTGAAGGAAACATCCGAACAGCTGTTGGACTGTGATGAATGTGCTTCAGACAGTCCTGTACCCCTCAACATGAACTGTAATAATCATGCATGATTATGTAATAATCATAATGTGATCCTCTTACTTTTAATCTAGCACCATCATTAGGTCAACATTTGAA
>JAPZDX010000021.1:30573170-30583530 GCA_029783625.1 Naso annulatus
TAAGTGTCCATTAGCCTGATGAAAATGAATGAAAAGCATAAAGAAAAAAAAGACCAACTATGTTTCATTGTACAGTATTTTAATTTTTTATTATAGTTGTTTTTATATGAATTTATACAGCAGAAGACTGTCAGAATAATCTGTAGAGATGTCAGATGGTTTCTCATTAAGAAACATGTTTCTAAATGACCCGACACGGTGAGACTTTGCAGTTACACTTTGTCTTCACTCATCATTTCTCACACGTTTATTGATCAGTGTCATGTGTTTTCAAGTCTCATTTCTTTTCTTTTGTCAGCAGCTGTTTCCTCCACCTTCACTGCTAACCACTGAGATACATGAAGCCTCAGGGTGTTGCTGCCTGTTAGCCTCTGACGTGTTGCACATTTTCGTCTCCAGAACAACCAGGACTGTTTGAAACTCTGAACATTTTTTAAAGTGAAAACTTTGTGACGGTTTCATTTAAACACGTGTTATTTATTTTTGTGATCCAATATCAGAACAACAGGCTAACACGTGTGTGTGTGTGTGTGTGTGTGTGTGTGTGTGTGTGAAGTACACAAGCAGACCACTCTTTTCTTTTCAAATCTTTATTTTCAACTTGACCTTTTTACACAGAGAAGTCACACACAAACAACAGTCAGTTTCCATGGTAACTTTATGATGTCACCAGTATTCACCAGTGATGGCAGTGTGAATGCCAACCAGTCGGAACGTAGTTCTCTAGCATTTTCACGAGATGACTGACAGAGAGAGAGAGAATGATCTGCTGATTACGGTGAACCCACAGGTCTGATTTATCTGATATTAGGCTCCAAATATACACAAGGGGAAAAGCTGACAATAACGATGACATCACTTATAGACACCTATGAAGAGAAGGTGGCTCTTCATCTGGTAATGACGGGCTGTTGACAGACTGCCCTGTTGCCCGTCAGTTTAAGTCACAGATTTTTATCCCAAAGTGTGATGTTTGCTTTGAGCAGGATGCTTTTAAACAGGAAGTGGTTCAACTTTCTGAAAACTTTTGATCGGGAAAACAATCTCAAAAGAATCACCCAGACATCTGCGACCTGTATTTCTAGTTCCAGCCAATCACGACAGAGAAGTTTTGGTGTCTGTTGTATATATTATATAATTATGATTATATTATTAATTCATGTGTTCATGTTTTGTTCACACAGAACAAATGATTAATGTGTGACAGTAGTCATCTTGCTCCATTCAGGTAAAGTTGGAAAATATTTTTCGTCTCAGCTGCTGTCATGTCGGTCCTGTTCTGCTCTCAAGCAGACGACTCATTCGTCTTCAACATTTAATCTGCTGCTTTGGTCTTTCATGTCTGTTGCTGTTTAGCTCATGTTCTTTCGTGTGAGAGCCTGTAGGCTCGGGGGATGATGGCTGCCTCTTCATCTGTAATCTTGACACCTGAGCAGCAGATGTGATCATCCGGCAGTCAAAATGTTATCAATAATGTTGACAGGTCACATGACACAAATGTGACCAATGCCTTTTCAAAATGTTGTTGCAGTGATCGAGCTTCATCTGACTCTTCATGTCAGTCATTCACTTCTCTGTGGAGTTGTGAGGAAGCAAACACAGAACAGAAGCTCATCAGCTGATCCTCACAGGTGTATCCAGTGTGATGTCACATCCTGTTCCTACAGGAAACAGGTTTAGTTCTTCTGTGGCGTTCCCAGTTAGCTTGGCCTTGGCTCGGCAGGTGTTGTCAGCAGAAGGTGGAGAGGATCACACTGAGGGTCAGCAGGTAAAGCTGTGAGTTCAGAGAAGAGGAGGAGCCCTCAGCGTTGTCGAGGCAACCGCTCTTCTTCAGACAGACGCTGTTCTCGCAAAATGAACCTGCACACATGACCCCCATCAGACATCTGAGCTGTGACATCATCACCCCTCCACCCACAAAACAACGAGCTTTTACATCATCCAGGTGTGTATTTACCTGTGAAGCTGTCTGGACAAACACAGCGCTGGAAGTCGATGCAGGTTCCTCCATTCTGACAAATCAACCGCTCGTTGTCACACACATTCACTGAGAGAGGAGAGTGATTGATTATTGATTATTATTAAAATTACCAATAACACAAGAAGTGGTTCCATATCAGTCCTAAACAGAAGACCTCAGTTCACATTCTCACTCTGTGTACTGAGTACCTGTGCAGCTGCCTCCGCCTCCTCTCCAGGTGTATCCAGGTAGACAGGCGTCACAGCGCCGCCCTGAGGCTCCAGGTTTGCACTGACAGAGACCAGAGTCCGAGCAGTGAGGAGAAACACTGCGCTCCACATCACAGTCACACTCTGAGGACAGACATCTTCATCATCATTTCTGGCCAATTTTTAACTTTGTTCTTGAATTATTTTAATGTCTCAGGTTGTCTTTTGCATTGACAATATTAGAGTTTATCCACTAGGTGGCGGTGGACCTATATCATTCCCTACTGTAGGGTGACCTTTGACCCCTGATGGAGCTTTGACCTGCAATAAATTTAAATAAAATTCAAAGAGTCTGAATGTGTGGTTAGTGTGTGTGTGTGTGTATTACTGACCGACACAGACGTTTTCGTCATCCAGTGGCAGTGAGGCGTTTCTATAGTAACCCAGGCGACAGTACTGACAGTTCTGTCCTCGTGTGTTGTGTTTACAGCTTACACACGTGACCACGTTGATGAAGTCAATGTAGCTGCAGCGGTTGGAGTGACCGTTACACTCACAGTCTGTTCGAAACAGAGACACACGACGACTGACAAACACAAACGCCTTTTTCACAACACCACAATACAATCAGAGACCAGAGGCTCCGCATGCAAAACCCAGCAGCCCTTTTCCTTTAATTTCACATAATAACTTCACCGAATCAGCGTAACTGAAGGAATTTAAGGTAACATAACACAGAGTCACTAATTGTAATGTATTGTAACATCGATGTAAAGGAACATACTGAAAAGTAACACAGACGTAACATAACAAACATAATTTACCAGTCTTGAATCAACATCAAGAGGCCTATCCTAATAAAATGGAGGAGAACTGATGAACTGTAATGCAGCCAAAAGTAACAACCCTGTAACACACCAAGAAAACACACAAGAACCTCACGTACTATAACATAAATAAATCTATTTGAAGTAACATGAATGGTCTCCATTTTTGTTGATTCTATTCCTGTCTTTCCTGTCTATAGTTCTGGTGGGAATGAGTTCCTGGACCTGAATGTTGGTTCTGCTCACATGATGTAAGATGATTTTCTTTCTTGTCTAATATTTTTACTTTATACACTGTTTAACATCTCTACGTGCTGTGTCATCACAGCTTAAATCACAACAACTGTGTCTGTAACAGACCCACATAAAACAGTTAGGACCATCCAGTATACATGTCTTCATACACATTACGACGTGGATAAAATCAAACCCACAGACAAGTAAGACAGGTGAGACACACATGAACACGAATGAGGGTGGTAGCAGAGGATGAGACAGATCTGTGATGTTTTGATGATCACACAGTCTGACATGGTGACCCTTACATTGTGGGAGGTCACATTGTTACAGAGGTTTGTTAGGGTTTCTTTCAAGTGACCTTGACCCCGAAAGTGACCTACCTGTGGAGACAAGGGGAGGACTCAGTTCACCTGGGCGGGAGTCTAATGTAACAGGGAAAGGTGCTAGTGTCTGTTCACAAACATTAACTATCACATTGTTGAATGTTCATGGAAAGACTAAACAAGCAAGAAACAACAACAATGAAAATATCTAAACACACCTTCACTTTATTTAGGAGTGGCCATTTCTACAGGGGGAGGGATCCATTAACAAAGGAGGAAATCATGTGCAAAGATGGGGCCAGTTTGTGTAAAGGAGTCAGGTGTTCAGAGGCTGTCTTACCCTGGAAAGAGACGTAGGCGATTTTAGACAGCTGACTGGACTTTGGCCCTCCTGGAATCAAAATCTTCTGGGTTGCTTTGGACACACAACAGGCAATAGGCAGGCAGCAGCAGAGGTCATCAGAGTTCAGCACTGCTACTGAACTATTCATGACAAGTGTGGGCCATTGCATATTTATTGAAAGTATTGTTACGACTTGTGCTATTTGCCAAATGTATCGACACAAACCCCTTGAGATGCCTCATCTCATTTCAAGGGGGTCTCCTGCTACTGATGCTAAACTACCGCTACTGTTACTAATGATAGCCAATAGGTGGCAGTTCTACAACCGTTCATATATGTTATACCTTTTTTTTCGTAGCCTTTGTCATCTTTCTCCTTCCCTTCTTCCTCTTTACTTTCCTTTTTAGTTTCCTTTTTTGTTTCCTCTTTGGCCTTAGTGACTGTTTGGGTCAACAAAAAACGCAAAAGATTTTAATTTGCATGAAAATATGAATGACAACGTTTATTTGAGTGCAGTTTAATTGATAAATATGAAGCTGAAGTTCATTAAACCTTTAGCCTGGCAGCTGCTTTGATAGAAACTCTAGATTTATAGAGCTTGTCAACGCTCTGAGAGTCCTGAAAACCACACAGAGTCCCCAGCAGCTGAGTTTTTTCCTTAGCACCTGACAAAATAGATTACCTTTTATCAGGAGAGTGTAATTGGCCTGATTTCATTTATAAATTGAATTTGTACAGGTTTGATAACAGCTAAATGTTGAAAATGTTTTGTGGTGAGCTCTCAGCCATATCTGCTTTGTTCACATGGCAGCAACAAACTCTTATCCATGACAACTAAACAAATCCTCCTGCAGAGGAGGGCTAGAACATGTGGTTGAAAGCTTTGGGATCATGTAAATTGCACCATTAGCTAAGATTTTTTTTGTCAAGCTTCTCTCTCTGTTGTCAAAGATCAAACTCAACCCAAATTTAAAGGTAAACTAGCTAGAATCTCTGTATGTAAACCCAGTTTCTCAGCTATACTGTACAATGTATTATATTCCAAACAATCAGTGTCTCATTCTATACCTTCATCCTCTTTTTGCTCTCCTGTCTTCTGTTGTTGAGAGTTGCTCTTTTCATCCGAATCTGAACCTTTTGCTTGCCCACCAGCAACCGAATCCTTTTCAGATGACTTTCCTTTCACCTGAGGTGCTGAAGAATCGACTCCTGGATCTTCTATTGCTTGAGAAAAATCTGTTCTAGAGCCTAGACCAGTGTTTGCGCTGTCTGGTGCAAGGAAATCTGGTACACTTGGGTTAGTTCCATCATTTCCTGTCTCCTGTGTTTCTGGCCCTGCCAAGTCAGAATCCAGTCCCGAATTTACAAAATTTGATCCACGAACATAAACAGATCCACGGGTATCCTCTGAAATGTTCACAGGACCAACAACAGGCACTTGTTCAGAAACTGATCCAGAATCCATTCCGGGTTCAACTGAATTCTGAACATCTGGAAAAGGGAATGTAAAGTCCACAGGAGCCAAATTGCCAGTAGGGTCAGACTGATCTAAGGTGGTGGATGTTGTCTCTGGTACAGCATATACTCCGCTTTCAGAGGAAGGCAACAAGGACCCTACAGTGACATCAGGAGGAGACACTGCAGGAGGTGCTCTATCAGGAGAAGGCACATCTATCTGAGTGTCTGGAGTCCAAGTAGATACATCAGGAGTAGGTACACCTGGAGGAGGTACATCTGAGGGAGGTACATCAGGAGAAGGTACATCTGGAGGAGGTACATCTGAAGGAAGTACATCAGGAGAAGGTACATCTGGAGAAGGTTCATCAGGAGAAGGTTTATCAGGAGGACGTACATCTGGAAAAGATACATCAGAGGGAAGTACACCTAGCAGAGGTATACCAGGGGAAGGTACATCAGGAGGACCTTTATCAGGACGAGGCACTTCCAAGGATACATCAGGAAGAGGTAAATCTGGAAGAGGTACATCAGTAGGTGTTACATCAGGACGTGGTACATTCATTGGAGTGTCTGAAGAAACATCAGGAGATACTGTGTCAGTTCCTGCTGTAAATGAAGAATCTCCAGCCCGACTGGTTGTGGTTGATCCAGTGGGAGGGGTGTCTCCAGATGGAGCCCTGCCACTGGCCAGGGTTATGTCTGGGACTGTTGCTGTTGTTGGTGGATTGTTTGATGTCGTAGTATAATCAACAGATGGGGTAGCACTGGTGATCAGGTTTCCAGAGAAGGTGGAGTCTTTGCTGTCTGGTGAGGAAGTGAGGTCAGATTCCGGAGTCACTGGGTCAGAAATGGACACTGCAGACTCAGGACTACTGCCTGGGATAGTTGGGCTATTTGTACTGGTGTAACTGGTAAAAATGGTAATAATGGTGGCACTTGGAGTTGTAGCGTCTGGTACTCTTGACGATGTTTTGTACAGGGTTTCTCCATTCTGGAGGGCCGAGCTGCTGGATGGAGCAGTGTCCCCTGTAGTTCCTGCTGTACTGCTAAAGTCTGGAAATTGATCAGAACCTGTAGTACTAACAGTACTACTAAGAGTAGTGAAAACTGTAGTAACAGTGTCAGCTGTTGGAGTCACAGAGTCTAAAACAGCTTTGGCTAAGTCATCAGTATCACCAGTACTAGTGAAGTAGGTTGTAAAGCTAGTATCAGTCATGGTAGTGCTGATAGTAAGAATACCGTCAGTGTCAAATACAGTGGTAATATTACTGCTACTAGTTGCTTCAGCAGTAGTAATACTCCATATGTCAGTGGAAGTAGGAGTGCTGACTGTGTCTGTCACAGAAAGAGAACTTGTGCTTGGAGAAGTTGCACCAGAAGTCACTGTGTATGTATAAATAGTGGTAGTACTGTTGGTATTTGTGGTAAGGTCAGTAGTGGCTGCAGTAGCGCTATCAGCAGTAGTAGTCTCGGTAGTGAGAATAGTAGCACTATCAGTGGCTGCAGTAGTAGTTGTAGTGGTAGCAGTAGTAGTAGTAATGTCAGTCCCTCCATCTGATGAGGCAGAGGGTCTGTCAGATGCTGCTGAGTTAGAGTCACCAGCCGCTGTCAGAGAAGAAGAGTTAGGTCCCTTTAGAGAAGCTCAGCTTTGTTTTCTCTACAGATACTGACTTGTCTCTCTGCAGAACATTAAGCACACGGAGCTTTCAGTTAACTCACATGTGAATGAGAGGAATCCCAGAGTCCCTTACCCCGATCCTGAGAGCAACAGTAGACTCCAAAATAAATACAATGTTTTCAAAGACTGCTCAACACAAGTACATAGTAGAGGTGTCAGTCTGCTTGTTAGATGACTAACAGTTTCTGAAACTCACAGAAATTTTTTGTTGGATGTTGACAAATTCTCTCTCCCGCACAGAACTTCTTACACCAACACTAACCCCCATGACATTCTGACTCTCCTACCAAACCTTGTTTTGTGATTGTCCCATACTAGGCCGCCTTAATGCACGGGCTTACCTGGGAGAAGCCCCAGGGCCTACGAAGATAAGGGGCCTATCATGAACCGTCAGCCTGTAATTGGCTCTAGAGTTTGGCTTCTCTCGTTCTCCTCTAATGCTCTCTCACAGCATACAGCTCACTCCCCCACCCATCCAGAAAATTACCTCGTCATGATCAGGATACTGTCGCGTGTTGTTTTCTAGAAAAATATTTGTGGCTGTTACCTCAGCATGTGTCGTGTGTGTGACAGAAGGGGGAGAGATGAAACAGAAAGTAAAATTCTGTGACAGCGCTTAGTATTAGCTACGACAGGCTCATCTTACTAACTAACGTTACAGAGTGACTTTAATACTTACTGAACGCTTCTCTTACCGTTTTGAGTCATAGAAATGTTCCATGAAACTGAAGGGTGTACGAAGTGGACTGAAACTTTCACCCATCTTGGTTCAATAATCACATAGTCTACCCTTTCACTATACAAGACGCTGTGTGTGTGTTGGGGGGTGGGGGTGAGGTTGTTAATAAAAGTGATCAGACTGACTTTTGTGTTTGTGCTCAGGTAGGCTTAGGTGATTTGATCATCTGTAAACATGGACTGTGGTGTTTTCTGGCTCAGAGAGGGACAAGTCACCATTGTATGTCAAGAGAGAAACTTTTACGCTGTAGACAAATGTAGCTATTACACATTTTTATTGTGAGACTCCATTGAGGGTGGGGGCCTACAAAATCTCTCAGCCCCAAGGCCTTATGGCAGGTTAAGGCGGGACTGGTCCCATAACAAATCCTTCTTCTCAACCTCAACATCTCTGTCTAGAAAGAGAAAGTCATTATTTTTAAAGAAGAGAATTGCTGCATTTCTTCTGCCAGCTGTGTGAGTTGTGCCACATCACAGTAGATCTAGTGTTAGTGCTCTAGTACCTGTTGTGTCTGCTCCCTGCGCCTGATCCTAACTGTCAGCAGCCTCCACATTCTAATGAGATCATAGCATTTCGTCTTCATAGTAAACCTGTCATTTTTTACCCATGTAAAGATACTTTAATAATAAATTCAGCTTTATTTTGGAGTCGACTGATGCCATCACTTTACCAGTTCAGAGCCAATGAAACCCTAGAAACCAATCAGAACATAGTAATGATATAAAACACCCCATTCTGTTCTGCAGAGACCTTTACTGGACTCTAATGTTCTTGTGATTAAATCCCCACACTGCTAGACACTCCTTGTTCGAATCCAGATGTTGCATTTTAAAACAGATACAGTTGGTTACAGTCAGGTGAACTGTGACATTTAAAAATTGAGATATCAGCCTTCCCTTGAGAGACATTGTGCCATGTTTAAGCAGAGTTGTGTGGATTCAAACACTGTCACATCTCTTTTGTGAAGATCAGTCATCAGATTGTTCTACTGTTCTATTGTTCTACCCATAATTGTTTTTATCACTGTTGCATCTTTTCTATCTCTCTCTTGTCCTTTGTTAGAAGATGAATCTGTTTTCCATCTCAGAAACCTTATACAAACTCATACACCTCATAAAACCTCTG
The DNA here is from genome assembly GCA_029783625.1 of Naso annulatus. Lineage (NCBI taxonomy): Eukaryota > Metazoa > Chordata > Actinopteri > Acanthuriformes > Acanthuridae > Naso > Naso annulatus. The sequence goes on from JAPZDX010000021.1 coordinate 30,582,073, forward strand.
TTTGGATTCATGGTGGAATATTTTGATTTTACACTGGGACTTGCTCTGACGTGACAGAAAAAAATTTCACTTTGTTAATTGTATGCCTGTGAGAAATGTGTCCCAGTTTAAATAATGTGTGTGAGGGTTGGGTGTTATGTCAGAATTTTTCAATGGGCACCATCAGCGATTGCCAGTATATTCATGTGAGTGTATGCCAGCACGTGCAGTCACCAATGTTCAACCACAAAGAGATTTATGAAGTGTTTAATTACTTTCAGTCTTTTTTCTCTCACCAGACAAGTGCTTCATCCACGCACTCCTTAGCACGCAGTGATAAGATGGATTTTTATGCCTGAAAAATATGGATACCCAATACTACTCGCCTCATTTTCCCAACAGTTTATGGACTTGCATATGATTAAATTATTTGTGTGTAGTTATTATTATTCTCAACTCTTTAAGCACAAGTGTCGTGCTCCACTGCTCATCAACTTGCTCAGGTAACCGTCACACAGAGCCCCCCTCCACGGGCAGATTGCCGGTGTTTCTTTGCACTGGTCAGTGCTCCTCCTCGACTCCTTTCTAACAACAGTTAGTCAGCCACAGAAACCGCCTGTTCCTGTTTTTGGTAGTTATAGATTAACTACTGGGGGCCAAGTAGAGAAGCTGTGAAGCCTCCATTGTGTTTCTATTATTTTTCTTCCTATTTATTTCTTTGAAATTGGAATTCGACCCACTGGTAGAGGGGTTAGGCCCAGAGGCCATGGCACGAATTTAACACTGACTTGCCAGAGGGTGGCGGTGTAGCAAAAATTTGAAAGTGCAAACTTTTGAACAGGCATATCCCATGCCCCATTTGACCTTGAGTTATAAAACTTTGTTCACATATTCCATTAATCATAAGAAACAAATTTGTCTCAAGGACCCATAACTTCTGTTCACCTGATTTTCCACCATTTTGAATTTTGTGAAAAACACTAAAATCCTACCCCTCCTAGGAATTTTCACCAATCTGCGTGAAACTTGGTACACACAATCTAGGGACCAGTGCTTGGTCCCCTCATGGCTGCTTGAAGCTACATTTATTATTTAGTGGAATTATCAAGGAGGTGGACCATTTATTTAGCAAAGTAAATTGTCAAAAATAGACCAAAATATCAGCTCCAACAAACCAGCGGGGGTCAGATTAAGCCTATTATCAACCCTATCATGTGTATGTTGTATATGTGAGTTCTGTGTGTTGATAAATTTAAAAATATGTTTCAAAATGAGGTTGTTTTTTATCCTAAAATCTGATGATTTAAAGATTTTAAGTTTTCACTTGACACAACAGTCAAGTTTTACTATGAGTTACTGTGTGTGTGTGTGTGTGTGTGTGTGTGTGTGTGTGTGTGTGTGTGTGTGTCTGTGTGTGAGTGTGTGTGTGTGTGTGTGTGTCTGTGTGTGAGTGTGTGTGTGTGTGTGAGTGTGTGTGTG
>JAPZDX010000022.1:47413-59425 GCA_029783625.1 Naso annulatus
TTTACTGAAACATTAAAACACTAAAAAAAGCTGCTGTTGATGATGATGACAAGGTGGTGGTTCACGTCTCCACATTATGGTTAACCAACATTTTTCCTCCTCTGCCTCTGTGCAGGGAGTCCACACCTCGTATCGGAGACATCCTGCAGAAACTCACACCCTTCCTCAAGATGTACGCAGAGTATGTGAAGAATTTCGACAAGGCCATGGAGCTGCTGAAACAGTGGACTGATCGTTCGCCTCAGTTCAAGGCCACCATTCAGGAAATACAGGTAACAAACAAAAAATCCAGTCAGGAGCCACTGCTAGAACTCAGATTAATGTTGTAATGTGTTGTACTTAGGAGAAAAGTGTGTTTGTGTGTCGTTTTTGTCAGAGTCAAGAGGTCTGCGGCTCCCTGACACTTCAGCATCACATGCTGGAGCCCGTGCAGAGAGTCCCTCGCTACGAGATGCTGCTGAAAGACTATCTGAAGAAGCTGCCTCAGGATGACTCCGACAGGCGAGATGCAGAAAGTAAGTGAAAACACCTGAGTTCACGTACTTATTCTATTTCATTCAGGCTCTTATAGGGTAACCTACTTTTTGAATTTTTTTTTTTTTCAGAGTCCTTAGAGATTATCGCCACAGCAGCTACTCACTCCAACAGCGCCATCCGCAAATCTGTAAGTATAGCTGCTTAAACCAAAGCAGAATCTCTTTGACGCATCGACCTCCAGCTCAGACAAATGTCTTGCCTTCTTGCAGGAGAATCTGAAAAAACTGCTGGAGATTTACGAGATGCTGGGGGAGGAGGAGGACATAGTGAACCCTTCCAACGAGTTCATCAAAGAGGGCCACATCTTGAAGCTGGCGGCCCGGAACACCTCAGCCATGGAGCGATACCTCTTCTTGGTGAGAGCGCTCTCTGATCTAATGGAGGGCACTGCGGGGAAATATGCAGTGATGAGATTTATCCTGTGCAAGTCAAGCCAGGAACCTGCAGGAAGAGGAACAGCAGTCCCTCCAGTTGCTTTATGAGTAGTTTGTTGTTAGGCAAGCACAGAGAATACTGGCTGATCCGTCCCATGTTCTCCACGCAGAGTGTAAACTTCTGCACAAATGCAGGTTAAATGGATTTAAAAATGCATTAATCTCCACATGAATAACATTGATCCTTGGTGTTTGCTGTGAAATATGTGTAATATTCAGAATATGTGCAATATGTGGAATATGTGCAAGGTTAAATATGTTCGGCATGTGAGCAAGTTGTGCATGTGGCTAGTGTTTTTAGCATATTTTTGGTAAGTTTTTAGTCTTTTATAATGATAGAAGTGTGCCATCGATGTGTTATGTTTTAATATTGCTGTGCATGCATATGGGTGTGCTTGTTTTACTTCTTATGATGTTTGTTTGTAACTGTTAATCCGTTTTGTACTGTTTGTTCTGCTGCTGTCTGCTTGTTTCATAAAGCAGCAATGTACAGCAGCTGAGTCAAAACAAATTTCCCCATGGGGACAATTAAGTACATTCTGATTCTCACTTTAAACTCCTCTGTATGAGGATAGAATAGGCACTTGAATAAAGCTTGCAGTCATTGGGATTGCCTGATGATGTGTTTACATTCTGGCTGTTTATTAGCTTAAGGCTGAAGGTCTCAAAATCTGTGTAATTATGGTTAGCTGCTGTGTGTGAGACTGCCCACTTGGGAAGAAAACAATGCCAGAAGCACTGATTCACACTTACTCTCAATGTTTCTGCTATCAGTAACACATTCTGTGTTTCTTTTCACTGCCAGTTCAACAACATGCTGTTGTACTGCGTGCCCAAATTCAGCCTCGGGGGGACCAAGTACACCGTGAGGACGCGGATCGGCATCGAAGGTTTGAAGGTCGTGGAAACAACCAATGAGGATTACCCGCATACCTTCCAGGTGTCGGGGAAGGAGAGGACATTGGAGCTCCAGGCCAGGTTTGTTTATGCAGAAAAAAATCACAAATAATGTAACTAGAGGTCATTAAAAAAAAAAAACTCAACCTCTTCCATAGTGAGGTACATAATTGTATGTAATTTGCGTGTGTAATTTCACATATATATGTGAAAGAGCAGTTAAGTGAGCACATGTCTAAATCCTGCGTATCTCTAAATAAACCGTAACCACGGCTAACTGCTGAGTCGGCATAACTTGTTGTTATAACAGGAACTTAACTCTCTCACATAAAGTTGAGGTTTACACATTTTCAGTGTTAAAATACTCTTTCTGGCTTTTTTTTCTCCTCTGCAGCTCAGAGCAGGACAAGGCAGACTGGATAAAGGTACATACTGTTTTTTTATATTTTTTATGTGTGTGCACTGTATGTGAAGGTGATGCAGAGTGAGTCACACTTGTTTGTTTGTTTGTTTGTTTGTTTTTCTTTAGGCTTTCCAGACGACCATTGAGGTTTTCCAGCAGAAAAATGAGTCGTTCAAGAACGCCTTGAAAGATGCGGAGGAAGTCTCGGTTGGTGTCACATCAGAGTCGAACTCACACAGTTAAACTGTCGACACCTTTCTGCACCGTCATACTCTGTGTGTGTGTGTGTGTGTGTGTGTGTGTGTGTGTGTGTGTTTTATTTGAATACAGAACGCCGAGCTGGGGAAGCGAGCTCCTCGTTGGATCCGTGACAACGAAGTAACAATGTGCATGAAGTGTAAAGAGCTTTTCAACGCTCTGACACGGCGGAGACACCATTGCAGAGCCTGCGGCTACGTGAGTCATCTCCACGGTGTCGTGTCATGCATAATGCATGTACAGTTAGTCTGAGGATGAGAGAGAGCATCCATAAGGACCTTTGAGTACAACAGGGAGCCTGTGCACACGCTAAGCTTACAGCTGCAGTTCAAATATGAGCAAATGTTGTATGTGCTATTTGTAGTCTTCTACCCCGATTTCTTTTTGTTAAAGAGGTCAAATATTATAGCTCCACCCTTGAATGAAACACCTTCTACCTAGTTCTACACTTAAAGTTTTGAAGTTTCGATAATGTATTGGGAGGATTTGGTTATTTTGTGGGCTTTTGGTTGAGGAGATTAAAAGCTCTTCCATATCAGAGTCACAGCGTCCTTCAAAAAATATTCATGTTCTGTAAAACCTGGAATATAAGTCGCATTGGTATGTAAGACGCAGTGTGGTTTTGGGCGTCTTTCAGAGAGAAAAGGGTTTTCTGTAGTTAATTATTTTTAAAAAAAATGTATACAAGTAATTTTAACAGTATTTTAATTTATTTTCATTTGATACGCTTTTAAAACACATAAATTATGCTTTCTTGGCTTTCTGACTTGGTCAGGTGCAAAGTCTAACTTTATTTAAAATAAATAAATAAATAAAGTGAGAATTAAGAAAACATTTGTCAAACAATTGTCCATTGTGTACTGCAAAGCTCACAACGTGCAGTTTCTGTGAGGCTGTGTTGCTCCTTCCAGTAGGCTACCGTCTGTTTTCACCATGTCAGGTGTGCAATCCTGTTAGATGGTAACGGTAGTTAAGCTCAGCCTGCGGTAACACGGATAGTTGTTACCATGACGGTGGTGACTGCACTGGCGTACGTGATGTTGTAAAGCTTAAACTTGATGTCAGTGCAAACTTTTGGGTAAAATACTGTAAGACAATAAAATATATCACTCTGCATTTTAGACCGGTATATATATATACATATATATAGATAGATAGATAGATATAGATAGATATAGATATATAGATATATAGATATAGATATAGGACGAACCCCACATGCAAAGTTTTTAAATAATTAACCTATAATAAGGGAAAGATAGTGACCACAGACTTAAAATAGTCAAAGATACTTCTTTAAAAAAAAAGTAGCCATTGTTTTGGTAGAACTGTGCTGTTTATTTACTGTAATAGTGAGGAAGATTGTCTGGTTCTTACAGGTGGTTTGCTGGAAATGTTCAGACAATAAGGTGCCGCTTGAATACGACGGCTACAAGATGAACAAAGTCTGCAAAGACTGCTACTCCATCCTGATGGGAGAACGGGTTGCTGAGGGCAAGAAGAAGGGCATCCTGGAGGTGAGGAGGACGCGTTGATACGCACAGAAATACACTTGCTGTGACTGATAAAAAGAGAGATAACTTTTTTTGTTGTTGTTGTTGTGACATGTGGGAGTGTTGTGGGGGTGGGTGGTTGGGGGTGTGTATATGTGTGGGTGTCTGAAAAAGAAAAAAAAAAGATGGGTTATTGCACCTGTAAATTAACTATTTGCGTCAACTATACATTTCTTTTTTTTGTGACTTTTTCATACTGGGGAAAAATAATGTGAATATGTTATTTGTTTTTGCACTTCTGTACCCCCTTCTCTTTTTTGTGTGTGCCACCTATGTGCTGATATTACTGTGGACACAAAATTCTGTTTAAATTGTATGGTGAGGCATCTCTAATGTTAAATAAACCCCAGTTTCATTAAAGAAGAGATAACTGACTTAGAAATACTTCATGTTATATTGACATTGCTTTATTGATTATGTATTTATTCACATGTGCAGATCGAGGCGGCTCAGTTCACAGGCAGCAGCATCATGTGTGGCTTCCTGCAGTACTGTGAAAAGAACAAACCTTGGCAGAAGGTGTGGTGCGTCATCCCAGAGAAAGAGTGTTTGGTGCTTTATCTCTACGGAGCTCCGCAGGTAAAACACCAAGAATATCAAACGGAAAATGTGACATCTCACGTAAAATCTGTCCATTCACAAACAATCTTTTCATCCATGAATACTCTTCTTCAGGACGTAAAGGCCCAGTCTACTATCCCCCTCCTTGGCTATTCTGTGGATGACAGCGCCCGGCCCACGGACCCTCCGGCCACCTTCCGCCTTTCCCAGTCCAAATCCATTCACAGCTTTGCTGCTGAAAGTGAGGAGCTTAAACAGCGTTGGCTGAAGGTGATCCGAGTGGCAGTGACAGGAGAGGTGCCGGAATGCCCTCAGAGCAACGACAGTAATGCCAGCGTGACGGACAACAACAACACTCAAGAAGCGGGTACTGATAGCACATAAGGGTGCAAGCAAACTGCTGTCTGAGTGCTCCAGAGAGACGATATGTGCAGACACGCGCTGCATGCACAGAATACAAACTGCATGCTCTCCATGCTGTCCTTTAATCTAAATCTGAAAGACAAAGTGGAAAAAAATCAGTGCTGGATAAGCTGCCTTTCCTTGCCACTCTCCTGTGTCCCGGTTTCCTCTCAGATTTTGTCACAAACCCACACAAGAACTTTTGATTCACTGCTAGAGCTGTGCTGGATTTCTAAAGGACACGTCTGGTACAATCAACACTAGAGCAAACGGGCCTCAGGACTGCTCACCTCCGTCAAACAGGCCTTTTGAAAGACCACATGAACTCCTCTTGAGCCAGTGGAATGTTGCAGACTGCCACAGCTCCCTCTACAGGACATGCATTAAAGCACCAGGATGGTTCAAAATAAGTCTGTTGGTGCTGTAAATCAACTTTGTGTACCTGACCAGTATGTTGTTAATGTTGTTTTTTCTTTTTTTCTTTTAAAAAGGAGAAAAAAGTGTTTTCTTGTACAAAAATCACTCTGCAGCTTTGTTTCAATAACATAGAAAATATCTAAGTATGATATAAAGTATTTACATTATTTCTGCTTTTCTGTGCTTGAGAATGTGGTTCTAAAACTGAGACAATGATCATGAGGATGAATAATGATGGTCTCGCCTCTCTGTATCATCCCAAACTGAAAAAACATCATCATCAACAATCGAATCAAACTATGAATGCACGTTGGCTGATCTGTCTGCTTTGCATATTGTTGCACCTCTCCTGTGTTTTCCATGAAATGAAGGAACTCATTTGTAGATCAAACCATAATATAAAACAGAATATGAAATATGATCATGGGAAAAATAGTTACACCCGAGTTAGTTGAGTCTAAAATATCAGCTTCAATGTGGTGCTATGGGCGGGCGATGTATTGTCTTAGTTTATCATCACGGTGATACACATTTCTGATATTGTGAACTTTCCAGAAAAACAGGTGAGAAACCATTTGTAGATAAAATAATTAAATGTGTCATCTAGTTGTAAAATTAACTGACAATTGAAGTTGCTGCAATCAATCAGTCCAGCTCATTGATTTTTAACATTGCCCACAATGACAACCAGAGCTAAACAAGCGCCACTGCAGAAACTCCCTATTTTGTCTCCATAGATGATCACATTATCATAAAGCTACAGACACAGCATGGATGAAAAATTGCTGTCTGCAATGATGCCTTCCAGAAGAGTCTACAGCCTATGACAAATGGTTGATGAGTTCCGAAAAGGGGTGGGGCTAAACTGTAGGGGCGGGGCAAGTCATGACCAATTGAAAGTGTGTGTGTTTCTACAAAGTTTGGTCATGTTACATGAATCTGTTTAGAAGTTATGTGCCTCTTTGTTACAGCCACGCCCCTTTTTTTGCCAGTCGGCTTGAACAGTTAATCTGCTGTCCGCACCTTTTTTTTGCAATAGGCCACTCCCGTTGCCACGCCCCCTTTAAGCCATCAGTATGAACAAACGCACACCTTCACACACAAACACTTGACCACCATGGCAAATATCAGCCTCCTAGGGCCACCAAAAAGTGGTGAATTTTTGCGGACCAACCGACTGACTGACCGACAGACCATTCGATTTCATATAAGTCTAACTTGAGCCTAACTCAATCAGGATCACACTGATGGCCTCATGATCGCATTATCAGGTATGTTTTCTCGCACTAAAGACAAGTGGACATGACCCAGTGTGAGTTTTACTCTCCATTACAAGTAAACTGACCGTTGTGCGTAAAATCAGTCTTAAAATGCATAGAAACAATACAACACGGTCACAAATCCCTTTAGTCTCACAGTATGTATTGTCATGCGTCGCCCGACCCAGTGACTCAGACAGTGTAGTTGGTATGAAAACCTGAGAATGAAAGGTAAACGCTCATCTAACTACAGGACAGTCGTGGCTGGATCATTGTGGTGTGGCAGGGTGTTTTTGATTCCGATGCAAACGCAGCACAATCAGATGAAGCAAAGCCGGTGCGAGAAATGTAAATGTGTTTGTAATGCTGTAATTATTTTATTATTTAAAGTAATTTATAGATTATGACGAGCATGGTCTGTTAAAAGTAGCACAAAGTCGTTCCTGCGCTGTCAGCTAAGAAGTGCAGTAGGTAAAGAGTTTTTTTCTTCCACGAGCAGATGTTCTTCCATTAACTCATCAGACGCATCACCTCGGATTTCCTGTGCGACAGCAGTCTGGTGCAACATTGGACGAGCCGTGTCTAGTCACATACTCCCCCTCCTATGCTCGATGCTGGTGCTCACCCCTGTGAATTCCCCCCCCGCCCACCAGTATTTAAGAAAAAGAGCACAAAATTTCCCCGTCTGTAAAATCTGAATGTATATCTAGATTTTTTTATGTCCTTTGATCCCCCTCCCCAAAGGTTTGAGAATCGACGCACTTTACAGTCTAATAAAGTGTACCTTCAAAGAGAATAAAAACATTAAATATGATTTATGTGGCTCCAGCTTGTCTGTAGTCTTTTATTACTGTTTGAATGACTTGACCTGTCATGTGTTCTCAAAACAATTCAAACCAGCCCTTCAGTTCTGTTCTCAAGTCATTGTGATACTACTTTACAGCTAAGCATCTTGTTTTGGTTCCTTGTTTTGGTTCTCCTGAAATAAAAGTGAAGTCAGTTGCTGCTGTTTGTCAGAAGTGGTCGATGGTCTTAAAGATGTACAGAATAAGTGAAGCCCTAAAATATGTAGCTCGACGGAAAAAACTAAGTGCCAGCAAAGTGAGGATGTCACGGTGTGAAGAAGAATTGCTGTAAACTCGATTCATACACACTGATAGACACCTGTGATGTCAGCGGAGAGTGACTCCCGTTAGCCGTTTCCGAAAGATTATTTTCTGCAACTTACTGGTTTGTTGTATCCTGCGTGCTTGTGTGTGAATTAGACAAATGTTTAACAGAATTAGAAAACGTTTATTTTCACAAGAGAATACAGAGAAATCAGAGCGAGCAAAAGATATCAAATTCTAACGAGTAAAAATTTCACAAGTGTTCTCACTTCTGCACAGCATCAGGACTGGTCACACACCATGCTGTCAATGAAAGTGATGTGAGGGGAAATAACATCCCACATAATTCATGAGAGGAGCTGCGACAGGTCAGTAAAGAGAAATGATGTTGCCAGAAAAAGTGACAGAGTTGGAAGTCCTTCGTGGTTTAGTATGGTGGTGTTTGCTTGGCAAAGGATTTTATTCCATAAGAAACTCAGTATTTGGGTCTTGGCCAGTCTTTACATTTGCATTGTCAGCTTCAGCCTTTGGGCTGTCGGAGCAGGCCACGGATCCTGCGAACCAGGGCCTGGATGAAAGTGTAGCGGGAGCGGACCTGGCCGTACAATCCCTCCACCTCCAGCAGCTTCCTCTGCAGAGCCTCTCCGAAACCTGCAGCCATGTCGCTCTTAAGCTGCGCTCACAAAAACAAGAGACAGAGGAGTCAGGAACAAAGTGGGTGGTGCCGTGTACATGCAAACAGACAAGTTTGTTCCATGGTTGTTGGTTGCTCTGAGCATAAACATTATGCTAAACTCATATGTGCATCATGTGCATGCACCTGGTTGCCAGCTCACAGTCATTCCTTACCTGGTCAAGGTCTTGCTGGCTGACTCTGGACAGACCGAGGCCACGACCTCCACTTGCCTGCAACCCACCAAATGAGTCTGAAAGAAAAAAAGAAGGAAATTTACATTTATTAAATGTAATCAAGTTGAATTTATTTAATTTCAACTGTAGTTTAAATGTGCAAATTATTTTCTCACCGTCTGCGAGGCGCGATCTGTACAAAGTAGATCCAGGCAACAAGGAGTCCTTGGGGTCAGTTGGAGTGCAGTGCAACAGGTAAAACTCCAGGTGGCGCCACAACACAAACAGACAGGTCTCGATGACGTCTGAGGAAGCAGGTCAAGGCATTTTATGGCAGGTAATGGTGTGATGTTTCTACATGGTGTTATTCCAAATCAGTGGACAAAACTCACAAATAGGAAACTAACCTCCTGATGGAGTTTATTTTTAATTCTAGTGTGCTAAAAAGGGGCAGAAGAAAAAAACTCAGTCTGTAAAGCTTGTGCGTGCAAGGGGTCAAAGGATACAGGAGGACAGGGCCAGCAGCTTGGCTCGGTTGTTGATGAGCTGGACCAGTCGTCTCTTGGCCAGCAGGCTCCTCTGCACTGATGAGATTTTCTCCACCCCCCCTGGGCCTGACACCAGGCCTTGGCACAACTACAGAGAAAATGTGTGGTCAGAAATGAAGACGATGCATGATGGACTCAGAACAGTGCATAATAGGAATAATGTAAATTTTTTTTAACCAAAACCATTTAAAGTTACATTTTATAAAAGGGAGAAAAAGTTTTCTCAGTGTGTACATCTGTACTGTGAAGTGGGAGAGAGTGTTTCAGAGCGCGCTCACACGAGGCATTCTGTACTGTGCCTGAACACGTTTGACCCCAAAAGTCCAGTTTGTTTGACTAGTGCGAGTGCTATGTATCGTGCCCAAGCACAGCATGCTTTGACAGACCTGGCACGTTTGGAGGAGGTGGGCTACGGCACAATATGGATGCACATGCATGCAAAAGAGCAGCGACATCGCTGTGACTGTTTGTGGAGGATTCACCTTAAATTCAACAGACATTAGCAAAAAAAAACTCTGGACAGAGAGCAGAGGAAAAATCTGGGACTGTCCTTTAGATTGCAGATACCAGAGAACAATTTAAAAAATATTTTACAGGATGAAAAAATGACGGTTCAATATTTGAAAATATGGGTCACGATCCATAGATCAGGCAGCTCAAGAGTGCTCAGGCCCGGTGAGACTGGAGCGATGTGAGTGCAGGCCAGTAGGGGAGAGAGCAGGGGGGACAATCGTGCTTCAGCATAGTACGGGGAAACTGGGCTGAGCGTGTGTGCCCTTAGAGCACTGGTCAGTTGCCATTACCTCCTTGAGCTCCTCAGGAGGCAGCTGATCCAGACTCTGCAGCTTGCCCAGGCTTTGTCTGTGACTCTGGTGGAAGCGGAAGAAATCTGCAGCGCTGTTCTTCAGCAGGTACAGGACCAGACCCAGGCTCGGGGCGCGGGAGTAGGCCATAGATGGCACGGTGGATGAGAGATCTTAAAAAAAAAAATAAATACAAGCCACAGTTCAGTCTCATACTTCTGAAGCGGATATGTGCTGCATAAAATAAAACACTAATTTGTAGTAGAGCTAAGGCGGCTTCCAGAGATTCTGGATTTCTAATTTGATATATCAGACACTCAGAAGGACTAATATGTTAGAAAAGTAGAAAATACGGCTTGTTTATGCAGTATACAGGGACAGGACACAAATTCCTTTTCCTCTCCTTCAGTATGGGCAGAATATCACTGACCTGCACGTCCTCCATCCCTGCCAGCTGGATCACTGCCTGACGGGCTGAAGAGGCAGATACTGAACTGGGCCTGAGCTGAGCTCTGCAGCAGCAGAGTCTGGCAGTACTCCATGATGTTAGCACACACCTGAACACAGAGGACAGAACCTCTCAGCGCAATGACCATAAGTACTTATAAATAATCATGAATGTCAAGATCAAGGCTGCCGCTGCCCATTATACAGCTGGAACATGTGACATCCACTTACATGCACTTGCAGTTCAGGGAGACGAGCTCTTATAAACTCTGATGTAATCTCACAAAATCCTAAATGATCACAGGCACCAGCATACAGCTTTTGCTAAAAGCTTTTTGTCACACCTGTTGCATGGCCACCTCCATCTCCTCTCGCTTGTCTGCCGAGTCTCCAGGTGCAGCGACCTCTGCCTGCTTTAGTAACCGTTTCTGCTCGCTCCCCACCAGACGGCCCAGCAGGGACAGACACAGACGCTAAGACGAAATAAATAAATAAAAATTATCAACTATAAAATTCTCACATGGGATGGACGTGCATCCGCAGTGATAAAGACGATGACATAAATTACACATGTATGATCAAACAGTGTCAGCTTTTGCACCTGGAACCTGTTGATGTGACCCTGGAACTCCAGCAGAGCAGCACTGTTGACCTCCCCACCCATCTCAAGGGCACCTGAAAGACAAAAGCAGTGCTTAAGCAACTCTGTCTTCAGAGTCTGTATGAGAATGTGTAATTTGCAAAATGGAAAGAGAAAACATAACAGATGGCAAAGTGATTAAAATGAGTGGATTGATTGCGACTGTACCTGGCAGAGCCGTCTTACTGATGATACCAGTGAGCAAAGAGAGCTCCTGCAAAACTCCAATACTGAGCTCCTGAGCGCGCAGCAGGGACTGGATGGTGTCTGCGTGGACTACCAGCCACTGGAGAACCTGCGCACACACACACACACACACACACACAGAGAAAAGACTCAGAATATACAACTGTTTGTAATTTTCACGAACACTGATCACAGACAAATAAATCAAGCATTAACATCAGGAGCTGTGATCTTGCCTGTGCCGCGCCCTGCTGGTGATTCATGGTGGTGGAGGTCAGGATGACCTGAAAGAGTCTCAAGGTCGGTAAGAGAATCTGCCTGTAGCGGTCCATGGGGCTGGGGATGAAGCCTGACGGGTCCCTCATCGCCCTGCAGACCAGTGAGGGAACAGACACAGACTTACGCCTAGAACAAACATCCTGCGTCTGCATCGCATCGACAGCACGTCTGTTTATTTTTTTTCGCAACCATTAAAACAGATTAGCACAGCCACACAGCACATGTGAGAGGCGTGGCAGACGCACTTCTTACGCACACCGGCAGCAACGCAACACTTCAGCTCACCAATTTTTTCCACGAGAACACACGCAGTTCTTTGCTTAGATAGAAGGAAAAATATCCTGCTGACAGTCACGCTGACATCACACCATCAATATTCACTGTAGTTTCAACATTTCCGCTGTCTTTCAAAATAAAACCTCTCATATGC
>JAPZDX010000022.1:89631-104501 GCA_029783625.1 Naso annulatus
TTGTACTGTTGCAGATGGGGTCAGCCGAAAAACAGTTTTTAGCAACATATGTAAATGCTTACCTAAAAAAACAATATCAGTTTAATTATATGGTAAATTTAAGATTTTTTTCACCGCTTTAGTTTGCCACCAGACAGCCATTTATTATGTTACATTCACTACACAAGTGGGCGTAGTAATATACGGAGGTACTATGGTTAAAAAAATTTAGTGCCCAAAGTAAACGGCTGTCTGGTATTGCTAAAACTATTTAAAAAAAATTTTAAATTTAGCATACAATTGAACAGATATTTATTTTTTAGGTAAGCATTTTTATATATTGCTGAAAAATGTTTTTCTGCTGAACTTGTCTGCAACAGTGCAACACTGACTTCCAGTGCAGCGATTTCTCCCCCATTCTCCTAAAAGCGATGCTGCTGATCGCCATCTGCAGAAGGTGATAGACAGACTATGCTAAGTACCTTAAGAGAAAAACACCAATGCATAATTATGAGCAAAGCACATCACTCACAGCACATAAAGCATAATCTGAGAATTAATAAAGCACCATAGCTTGCATCTGAAATTATTCACTCTGTATGCACCATACAGGGAGCTTTACATAGAAGAACTTTGTATTCAGCATCATTCGTTTGTACATTTTCCTTTTGCAGGGTCACTAGGTGAGCTGGAGCCAATCCCAGCTAACACTGGGCGAGGGCAGGGTACAACCCTGGACAAGTGGCCAGTTCATCCCAGGGCTGACAGTATTCAGCATCAGACAATATTTACGTCATCCACAATGCAAGATGGCAAGTTGTGCTTGGTTAGAAACCATCACTTGTCCCTAAAAACGCAATGTGGAGTCATTTGAGCCCACGCGCACTATATAAACACAATTCAATTTATTTCTGACACCACATGAGGCATCAGCTCGCTACAGTAAAGTGACTGTGGTTAAAGCCTCAGTAAACCACACACACACACACACACACACACACACTGTGGGCTAGATGACCACACTCCATTCAGATGAGCTTAGATCCACTTGTATTTGACGCAACTCGAGCCTGAGTGTCACATATTTATACATAGTCAATGAGAAGATAAGCTTTTTTTTCCTGAGAGGACTGAAGCAGACGAGCAGAGTTACTGAAGAGAAGAAAAGCTGTCAAGGTCTCTTCCTCCTCTGTGCTTGGATTTCATACAAACACGGCATGTAAATGGGCTCTTGTGACGACAGCTGTAAGCAGGACTCTGTGTTCATGTTTAATAGATGAGAAATATTCTAAAAAACAAGCAAGCACGGGAGGCAGGCGCATGAGGAGAAACCTGAGGACATGGCTGTGTTAGAAATACATTAGGTGACCATAATACAAACAGGGTGGTGCACAGGTGACAGAGCAAGAAAAATAATCACCCACACACACAAACACACACACACACAGCATGTCTCACCTGACTTGGTTCTCCAGGAAGTGCATGTAGCGGTAAAGCAGAGTGTAGGAGGGAGACAGAATTCCCACAGACTTCATCCTCGCTCCACGCTCCAGCTCGCTCTCCACAGGCATGTTCGCAAAACAGGCCAGCCCGAAGTAGCAGCCTTTACGGAAATATCTAACCCCGGGGCAAAACAAAGGAGAGGAGTAAACACAGAGTGACAGATTTCTGGCAGGGACTGAACGGACCTGTGTTTCCTCTATAAAATGAAGATTTCACGCTTCTCGATGAGTGGGAGGACGTACATGAAGTCGTTGGTGATGCGATGGGAACCGCTGGCCATCGACTTGAATTCAACTCCATCCAGGTTGATGTCGTGAGGGAGGCACCACTCGACCATATTCCCTGCCATTCACACACACACACACGCACACACACACACGTAAAACAGAAGATAAAGCTACTTCCCACGCTGGTTACTTTCTTTCTGACAGCTTCCTCTAATTCTGCATGTCAGTCATGCAGCAAGAGGTCAGAGACAGTATGAAAGCACTGACTCAGCTACTGTAACTTTCTACGAACTGGCACATACTGACCTTGTTTACTGTTTTGTTTGATGAACTATTTAACTATAGATGCAAATGATCTGTTTAAATTCTACACTAAATCGTACAGGATGGTTTCCTTTTATTCCACAGTGGGCTTTAGTCCCTCAGCTCTTGCATACAGGCTCATTATGTTTCCAGTATAACAGCTGCAAGGAATAAAGAAATAACAGCAGGAAGTTCATTTCTTTATGCAGGGTTGCACCACAGATAATGGGGTTACTTCAGCCTTGTGGATCGTTTTCTATATCTTGGCATTTTAAGTGTTTTACAGCCCCACCTGAGCTGACAGCAGCACACGCCCTTCACCCCCATGACTCAGTAAAACGCACTAAAGCACGCTCCAGGTCATCACAAGAAAACAGGACATCGTTTTGGGAAATCTTCCAGGTAATCTAGTCCAAATCAGCTGTAAACATGGAACTAGGGATCAAATGTTCTTGTTATAGTCTGATTGCTTACCTGATCTTGAATCAAAGGTAACCACAAAAACAGCCACGATCTGGTCCTTTTCCTCCCACTGATCCCTCACCAAGAGGCCGGGGAAGGGAACATGACGATCTGTACCGAAAGGCTGCGGGCGGTCCCTTCCGTGCCCGCAGAGCACCGTCCGCGGGCGGCCGGGGCTTCCGTCCCCGCTGGCGATAACAGCTGTTACACTCTTGGCCGGACTGATGGCGATGGTGGCGGCGGCGTTGGTGCCGCCGCTGCTCCACCCAGTGCCAGCCGCAGTGCCGGTCAGCGTGCGCCCCTCGGCTGGCTGCGAACATTTCTCCGGCGGTGCGTCTTCCTCCCGCGGCGGCGAAGGCGGCGGCGGGGCCGCCTGGTTCGGATCGGGCGGTGGGATCTCCTCCCAGTCCAGCAGCGGGGCTCGGTCCGACTGTTTCACCATGGTGTTGCTGCCTCGGAGGACTCGGGAACGGAGGAAATGATCACAGAAGTGCGCGGTCCAGTTTATTCGAGCAAACTACACGCGCTCCTGGAGCCGGATCATGATCTCCTGCTGCCTATCGGGCTTGTTTTCTATGTATTTGTAAGCGTGTCACATCCACTGACGGGCTGCTTTCCCTCCTCCTGTCTCACTGTTTTGATGACGTCGCTAACTTCCGCCCACGTGTCTATATTACTATTTAATACAATGACCTAATTTTGGTTAAAGGATATTTATTTTGCCCATAATATTCCTGTTCCGTCAGAATTTTTCTGCTGTAATTCAGCCCGCTGCATGATCATTTTAAGCACTTTCATGTTTTATGTATACTTGACATTTTATTTAGATTTGTGTGTGTTTGTGTTTTAATATTATCTAAATATATGTGCAACCATAAACATTTTAGAGTTAAATTTCCCCAGTTTTGATATTTTGATAGTAACTGTCCAGAGTTGTTTATTAGTTGCTCATGCGCTTTACAAACAACTTCAATTAGATAACTGGGCAGGTCTACCCGGTGGCATGATTAATTTAAACAGGAAGTCATTTACATACAAGGCGGGAAATTCAAGCGTGGCGTTGGGGCAGGCGACTCGTTCGTGAGTATCTATTACAAACAAAAATTACAGCTCAAACGTTGAGATTATGCAGATGTGTTTGTGTGTGAGTCACTATGTGACTATGTGAAGCCTCTGCGGAGTTTCAGATAAGTTTGAAAGTAACACGAGGCCCACAGCTTGACTGCTGTGCTGCTTTTCAACTGTCTTACATGACTTGGTGAGTAGGATGTCTTAAAAAACATAAATTAGTCAGTAATATTGACTTGATGATTAAATTGTGGGGGTGGAAGCCAGTGGTGAGCTTGCTGTGGAGATCTTGTGTTATATTGGATATATGCAGGCCTGCTGGTTTCCTTTTATCCAGAGGTGTTAAAAGTACACACATTATTTACTTAAGAAGCAGTACAGATACCTTTTACTCAAGTAAAAGTAATGAAGTAAAGATTCTAAAATGTACTCTTAAGTATAAAAGTAAAAAGTTTCCCTCAGAAGGATGTTTCTACAGGCTGTGTCTGTGCAAAGCTAACTGAGCCCCATGTCATATTAATATAAAGCAAAAAAAAAAGTGTAAACTTAAAAGTAAAATCAGTCCGAGCTGTTCCTAAACGCACCAGGGAATTAGTTGATTGTTGAGTCTCATTCCCAGAATGTTAAATAGTGATATTTTGGGTTGGTAAAGTATCCTGAGCACAGTCAAAAGGGCAAAAGCATTAAAACTAATGAGCCTGCTTTGAAAATGTGAGTAGAAAGTACAGATACTTGTGTTAGAATGTAGGGAGTAAAAGGGTAAAAGGGAGTAAAAGTATGGATACCTGAAAAAATCTACTTAAGTGCTTTTATCGTCCGAAGGGTACATGCAAAGGCTAATAATGCGTAACATCAATCCCAAATTTTAAAACCAGTACTTTTGGCTCTCAAGGCTGTCAAATACAAGATTGAGCATTAAAGTAAACTTTTTTTTAAAACTCAGGCCCCAAGCACGATGATGTTTGACGGGATCAGCCAGCAGCTGGACTTCACCAGCTGTGGAGAGGACGGGAGCAGCAGTGGCAACAGCTCTGATGACTGCGCCTCCAGGACGAAGAGTCCCAGGGTCCACAGTCCGAGGATCAGGAGTCCCGGGATCTGGAGTCCAAGCTCAGCGTGCAGGACGCCCAGAGCGCATCGCCACCGCAGCAGAAGCAACACGTTAACTTCCCCTTTACAGTGCACCAGCCCCATACCGTACGCTTCCTGGAGGAAACTGAGGCTCTGTGACTCTCCCAGCACACCCAAAGTGAGGAATAGTTGGTCCTCAGTGCCCCCCCCCGACCTGAGTCTGAAAGGTTACATGAATTTAACTTCACTAGAATGAGTTGTGCTTCTCTTTTCTCCCCCTTGTAGAGCCTGCTGTCAAAGTCGTCCCAGCCTTGTTCCAGCACTAAGATAAATCGCCATCAGAGGACGCTGCATGTGGCCTCGGCTCCCTCTAACCACGTTCACGCGCTTGCTGTCAATGTGAATCCTTTCACCCCCGACACAGTCCGCAGGAACAGCGAGCTGCAGTGGAGGAGTAGTTGTAGGAGTGATGACGATGATGATTATGGACGCAGGTGCGTAACTGCTGCTCTATGCTGTATCCTGATCTGTAAGGGTGCATGTGTAATTTAGGATTTTACATCACAGAGAAATTAGTCAACTTGTGTATCTATTATTTTGGTGTCTTATTTTTGGTTCTCCAACTGTCTGTTTCTGAGTGCCCTTACACGTAGGCCTGACCTTTTTATCCCAATGCAGATTTGATCACAGTATCTAAAAGTCTAATGGCTCTTTTCATCCGTCAGATTGAAACACAGCCTAACGTCATCTGAGGAGGACGATGAAGCCTTCCTCCCACCAAAGGTATAACTATTTTTATCTGTGCTTTCTGCTGGATGTAACTCTCCCTCCCTCTCAGATGTCTCTGATATGATTTCATCATCGAGCTTTGTCATCTAAGGCTGCCTCTGCACTTCTTGTTTTGTCCAAAATTGCATGCTGCCAGTCCTACTTCCGGGATTTCTCTAAGGAATCTCCAGCAAAGGAGAAAAAAAATGAAACAAAACAAAGGCCTGTCAGAATTTTCAGCCCTTCCCTCGTGGAAGTGCGACCATATTTGGTAGCACAACAAAGAAACCACTTCGGTTCTCCTAGCTGTAATCATAACCCAAACTCAACTCTGTGACGTGTTTTCCCTTTTTAGACATTTCTTTTGGTTTTACCACAAGGCCCCTCCGTCTGTTTATCTGGCAGAGACGAGCTGTTCAGGCCTTCATGCTGTCACGCTA
Organism: Naso annulatus; assembly: GCA_029783625.1. Taxonomy (NCBI): domain Eukaryota; kingdom Metazoa; phylum Chordata; class Actinopteri; order Acanthuriformes; family Acanthuridae; genus Naso; species Naso annulatus. The sequence continues at coordinate 95,453 of JAPZDX010000022.1, forward strand.
TGAGAGTGAGTTCCTGGAGCTGGAGTGCATCGGCGTTGGCGAGTTCGGGGCAGTTTACAAGTGCGTGAAGAGGCTGGATGGTTGCTTGTACGCCATTAAACGCTCTCGCCGACCCCTGGCAGGCTCTGCCAATGAGTGAGTCAGCAGCATGTCATCCCTGTGCCAGAGGCAGATAGTCCACTTTTTTGTGTTCTGAATGGATTCAGATTTATCTGTTTTGTGTGTGTGTTTGTCTCTCAGGCAGCTGGCACTAAAGGAAGTGTACGCACATGCTGTTCTTGGGCACCACCCACATGTTGTTCGCTATTATTCAGCATGGGCAGAGGACGATCACATGATTATTCAGAATGAATACTGTGACGGTAGGTTTCCTCTTGCTGTCAAAGCGCGGTTTATAGTGGCTGGAATAAAATTAAACTTAAAATCTAGATTGCTTAATGTGGTTTTGAAACTGTGTGTGTGTGTGTGTGTGTGTGTGTGTGTGTAATGCAGGTGGAAATCTCAGCGATGCCATTGTGAAAAAGGAGATGCAGGGTGAGCTGTTTTCAGAGGCTGAGTTGAAAGATCTGCTCTTGCAAGTGTCCATGGGGCTGAAATACATCCACAGCTCAGGCCTCGTACACCTGGACATCAAACCGAGTATGTCTCATTGAGCAGTTCTTCTACTGTCCTGTCTTCAGTGCCTGTTCGAAACATGTACCTGTTGGAAATTGACTCATCGCAGCCCGTTGTCCTATTCGCCCACTGCCTGTACCCGTTCTGCCTTTTGAAGAAACGTTTGTCCACTGTCGCAAAATGATGCACACCTTGCACGCTGTTACAGTTACTTGAGTTAAAATTGTGGGCTTGGGAGGGGGTCCGCGTATCCAAACCGCACCATAAGTTGACATTGCGCAGTAAGAGATGGAACGTATGAAAATTTGACATTGCGATTATAGTGACCAAAACGATCACGGTTGTCAGTATTATCGCAGTACTATTAAAATGTGCTGAAAATGTTTTTCATGTTGCTTTCCCAGGCTACAAAAAAACTCTAAATCTGAAAAAACTAAGACGTGTTTTCAAATGCAAAAGTTGAGCTACATTGTCCAACATTCCCATACACAGCACCAGTCGCCAAACTGGCTGGTAGGATGTAAAACTCCAGAGATAAGACACTATGAATAATGTCATTAATCGCAAATCAAGTGAAAGAGAAAGATTTGATGAACCCCAGTCAAATAAATAACACTGTCATCGTAGTTATGCTGGAAAATCCATACAGATGAGAAAGTGGACTGGTGTAAACAGTGTTCTGTATCACGAATATGCAAATACAACGTAGCCTGCAAGGAATTTACATGAGCATTTACGTGCTGGTGGGCTCCACTACACCATTACGTGTAATGTTAGTGTTTTTACAAGTAGGTTACACTGAGCGCATAGGTTTACATTATTGACCTGCTAATGGCGAGTTAAAGGAAAACTGCACTTTTATGGGGGTTAAGTCTATCATCCACAATTCATATGTAAGACAAGGACATAGATGCCTTTCCTCTATCTATGTGTTCAGTTGGTCGCCAGATAGCCGCCTCGCACTGGCAGTTTTGCACACTCAATGGATGTAGTGGGGATACACCATCACCGCTCTCTAAAGCCCCTAAAACACGCTCAAATCATCTCCAACACGTTCCATCTACATGCTGTGACCTGCATATTGACTTCACTAGACACATTGTTACTGTGGGAGCAAGTACCAAAGAACTACTTTTCTGGGCGTAGTGACACAGCGTCTGTGTTAGTTGAGGTTACCACCGATGTGAATGTGACAGTCACCACATGGTCACAGCATGTAGATGGAGCGTTTTGGAGATTTTCAGATGTGTTTTAGGGGCTTAAGAGGGCGGTAATGGTGTATTTACACTACTTCCACTGAACGTCTTCTTCTTCGTCTTTCTCCAATTACGAAGTTCCCACACCAAGCATTGAGCTTAAAGTTGCCGGTAACTTACTCGCCGTAAAGTTGCAGGTGGTTGATTTGACGTGTTGCCACCTTTAGCGTTGACTTTCTTCCTGCACTTTCTGCAGACAGGGTATCCATCTTCAATTAATGTCCCCTCAGCGCTCTTATAAAACCCAAAACATACCAACACTTCTAACTAAATCCACTTGAACTGCTGAAAAATATCCTGAGCGGGGCTGTCACTTCCTTCCACCATGTTTTCACTGTTGCACATAACAAATCTACGTTGCTGCTGTGCATGCACGCCTTCGTCTGGGACACTGCTGCCAAATTTAGTTGATGCCTGACAGATTTTACCATTAGCTTGACTCCAAGGTTATCAACTGTGATTTTAATGATAATATAGAATTCATATGATAACACTAACCGTTGGGAATTTTACTGTGAAACCGGTGACTATTAGATTCCTTGTGCACATCGCAAGTCATCAGCAACACACAGCCAAGGTTTAATTCAATCTGATGCACGGTTCTTGTGCTATGCGAGGTATGGACAGATAGAAGCATTCTCTTATGCCTTTAAAAACCTGCCCGCCCTCTCTCAACTCTTTGTACCGTAGGTAATATATTCATTTGCCGGCGTTCCAACACGTGCGCTGCAGCTGAAGGGGAGAGTGAGGAGGAGGATGACGGAGGCACTTCAGCAGGAGTCATTTACAAGATCGGTACTATGTTAACTGTTTGGTACATTTCTATCTCGCAAGTTTGTTTGCCGGCACATCTGAGCCTTGCCGTTTTGTGCAGGGGATCTGGGTCATGTGACATCAATCAACAGTCCTCAAGTTGAGGAAGGAGACAGCCGCTTTCTGGCCAGTGAGGTCCTGCATGAGGTAGAGATGCTGTGTAACCACTAAAGGAAAAAGTAGTCTCAGGGTCTGATTTGGTTGCACCTCATTGTAGATTTAAAGAAAGTCAAAAATTCTTGAGTTTCTCGTGATCAGTTCAGTCATTTCTCTCCTTCGCAGGATTACAGCGACCTCCCCAAAGCAGACATCTTTGCTTTGGGACTTACGGTGCTTCTGGCAGGTGGGGCTCCTCCTCTGCCTCTAAATGGAGACGAATGGCACAGCCTCAGACAAGGGCGGCTCCCCAAACTGCCAAATGAACTGTCACCTCCATTCAGAGGACTACTTCAGGTACTCTTATTTCTGGGCTGTTTATATATTGTTTGAATATTTAAATCTATCATGATTTAAAGAAATTAGATTTTTAAGTTGTCACCTGTATGCATAGCATTTTTTATGCAACGAGAAAACATTTATGTTCACTCTTGTCACTTGCATAACTTGTTAAAAATAACATTTTTCGATCCGTCAGTCGTTGCTGGATCCAGACTTGACGAAGCGGCCGTCTACCAAGGAGCTTTGCAAACACACAGTCTTAAGGGAAGAGAGAACCGGACGGCTGGCTGCTCAGCTTCGCAGAGAGCTCAATGTAGAGAAATTCAGGACAGCCATGCTTGAAAAGTAAGAAAAAAAAATAAAGTTTCAGACGCCATGTTGTCTTTAGTTTTAACCATGTCTTATTAAGTCAATAAATTGGTCCTGCTCAACACACACATTCCAATGCTGGTGAAAAACATTCGGTTATTTCCATTTTCTCCGCAGAGAGCTCCAGGAGGCCCGTCTGGCAGCTTTGTCACCCAAGCAGACCCTCCCCTCTGAGCTGAAACCCTCTGTTAAGATGGGGTCCCTACCCAGAACGGGGAAGAGGCTTGTTGGAAGGAAGACAGCTCGATCTATGAGCTTTGGTTGCTCGGGGTTTGGAGTCTGATGGGACAATGTGAAGCCCGCATGTCTGTCCTTTTGCTCTGATGCAGTGTGACCCCTCCTGTAACACTGTTGTGGCAAAAATGTGGCATGTCTACGTTAGAAGACCATGTGACACGATTCCTCATACAGCGAAGGCTTTCCAGAATCAGATGGACAATCCTGTGTAAGTCTTCTGAGTGCAGTGTGATGCACTGTAACTGAAGAACGAAGGAACCTTGTACAGCATCGGTTTTAAAGGACTAATCTGTCTTTTTAAGTGTCTTTTTTTTAACAGTGTTTAATGTCTGCAGATCTGTGTACTTAAGCGATTAATGACTCTGGGGTTATTTTTAGCTGTAAATAAACATTTTTAGCATTTCCATCTGATGCTTTTGTTTTTAATGTTGCTCTGAAATTCTTGTTTTGACTCGTGTAATATGTGATCTAAAAAAACACACAGGAGGCTACTGGGCAAAGCAGGGACTTTCCAGTGATGTGTTGTTCTTGTTATCTAGAAGTGCAGCCAACTGTGCGAGAGAACCTGACTAGGAATGGACTTAGGAAGTATGAGCCTGCACACTATAAACTGAGGGCACATGATCACAGTTTTCTGAGAATACTTCACTTAACATTTGTATGCCATTTACAGCAGAGCATATCCACACAGAGTTGTTTAGATAACTATAATCACAAAAGTTTCTATTAATTCATTAAGTCAAAATTCTTTAATAATAAATAATAGATAAATCAAGATACCTTGGATTCACTGTTGGCTCTTTTTTAGTACTTATTAACCAGAGGAAGACTATTTTTAATGTTACATGTCTATTGCAGCTGACCATTTAGTTTATGTCTCCAGTGTGGTTTCTGATGTCAAATGATTCAGTTTTGTTTTATTTTTTTTTAGAGAAATGCAAGTGAGTTTCTCAGCTGCACGGTTCCGCAAAAAGTTATCTAGTTTCGAAAGGTCAGATTTCCGACGAATACATTAAGACCTGAAGGCGTCGCGACAACAACAGCGGATACGGCGGTGAAACGCAACCATGAACGCAACACGTCTTTTTTCTTTTTTCTGGCATTGTCGTGTCTGGCTGTCCATGGCGCATCACTAATCGAGCAAGTTATTTGTGTGAAGGTGACGCTAAAACTTCACGAACACGTCAAAAGAAACGAATGTGAGTAAGACGAGCCTTGCTTCGAAAACTAATTCAACGGCCGCCGAAACGTTAGCTAGCTGAAAACAAAACTAGCAACTTTGTTGTGGGCTGCGTCACTTTGATGCTGAAAGTTATTAAGTTAGCGAATTAGCATTAGTTTATCTTTCCAGCTAACTTATCCGTGAGACAGCAGTCCAGTTACAACTTTCTGTAAGTCTGACGTAACTTTTTTGTTTCGACAGGTTTCAGTAGCCTTAGTGTAAATGTTAGAATATTGAATGTAACTTTCCGAGTGAGGTTAGGAATGTTTGTTTTTTATTGGGCTAACGGTTAGCCGCATTATTGTTGTCTCAATTAAATAGGTCGAGATGGATGTCGTGGATGTGACTAGTGGGCAAAACGCCGCACTGGTCATGTTTGCCTTCCTTCAAGCGGGCTGTAAAAATTCCGACTACAAACAGGAGCTCCTGTCTCTGGGTCAGGAATTAAATTCTGCCTGGGACGTAAACTGCAATGGCGTCAACATCGACCCTCTAGAGGATGAAGACATTGAAACGGATGGACACCTGAACAGCTGCATCTTAGACGCCCTGGGTGATATTCAGCCTTCAGTGGAGCTGCAACAGCCTGGTGTGTAACTACTGCAATGATTGCGACCTTATGTGGCTGAATGATGGATTAATGAAAGCAAAAGACATTTGTCTGAGCTGACAGGATCACTCAAGTCTGCCTTAAGAAGACGTTACAGAAGCTGTTAGACTTTATCAATCTGGCAGAGCATTGACATTCACATCTGGAAAGTTGCCATGTTTAGACTTGTAAGAGAAAGGAAGTGAAAGCTGTAAGCTTTGTGATGTTGTGGTTTCACACATCTCTCATTTGACTACTGCATTCTTGAAATATTTACTAAAGAGATTAAATGTGAGATATAAGCCTAAATTTTTGTTTTTACATTAGATGTATATGTATTAAGGCTCATTGCCAGATGTTCAGTAAAGGGGAACATATCTTTCTTCCGCCGTCCTTCTTGTTCAGCAAACAGTATTTTGACTGAAGTGTACTGTTGTCTTGTTTCCATGTAGGAAACCGTGCTGATGCAGCAGCTGCCCATGCGATTGCGGAGGCGCTGAGGGAAATTGCAGCCCAGTTTGAACACAATGTTGTGGCTCAGGCTACGCAGAACCTGAGTGGGAACATACAAAACTCCCCCTATGAAGTGAGTGTGTTCTATTCACAGGCAGTTTAGAATTTTTGGTTTTATGATTGTCATTGCCTGTGTCAGATTGGACAAACTTTAAAGTCAATGATCTGACTTGAATTAAGATTTATTGTTAGTGAATAAGTCTATGTTAAGAATTTAAAATAATTTTTATGAGGAATGAATCTGATTAGATATATTAAGGTAATTACCTAATGGTTTTTGGGGTAACCAATTTTCTGAATAGCTCAACCTTATTTTTTTGATAAATCAGTTTACACATGTGCAGTAGTCAACAGCAAAATACATTATTAGAGCTGCAAAGTAAGAAAAGCATAACCTGTGTTGATTTGTGAATGAATTAACTGAAGCTATTTTTGTTTGTGCTTTAAAACTCCAATTTGCTTTCTCTTCACATCGTGATGCTAGTGACACGTGTGCGGATTAAGAACTTCTACATTCTTAGAGGCAGTTTACACGGCGCAAGTTTTCACATCGAACGAAAAGTTTTTGTTTCAGTTCGACCTCACATTTATGATGTCTTATGATGTATAACATCTTGCTGGCCCCCCTGATACCTTGATGTTTGAAACTGGGTTTCAGAGTGTAACATTTTGAAACCACAACCGTCATTTCCGGTTCTGTGTAAACTGACGAGTGGAGCGCCTTTGAATGTGGTGACAAAGCTAATGCTAGCTAGTCAATGCATTCCACTCTAGCCACTATTGAACTTTGATTAAACACAGTGCACCAAAAACAGGTCAAATATGATGACAGTCTGCAGACACAAATTTAAGTGTTGGAGGCATAATTTTAGAAGTCAATCTACGGCTAAATTTCTTATATTTGTGGCTGCTTAGTGCTTAGCAGCAACTTCGGCAACTCTGACGGTGTGTCATTACAAACTTACACTGCCAACTACTGGCCTGGCATGCATACTACAGCGCTTTTGGTTGTTCGTGTAAATGTGGACATATTTTGAACGCGTGAAGGAAAAACCTGTTTTTAGTAGAGCTGCTCCTGTGTAAACATGGCCTTAAAGAAAAAGATGTATTGCCCTTGTATTAAGAGGCGTGAAGTTGTCTTATACTGATTGACAGCTCGAGTTAGATGATCTGACAGTTACAGTGTGGCAGTTGTAATGACCTGAGTATTGTCGTCATGCACAGGTTGACCCTTTGCGTTGTTCCCTAGGTGTGGAAAGACCACCTCTCCTTGGAGGTGAACAGGGTGATGAGGGACAGCGTGGCTCTGCGAGATCTACCCCAGGAGCGAGTCGTCGTGGCCCTCGCTCTCACCCTGGTGAGGGGAGTGTGCGAGAAGACCCCACGGCTGCTGAGAAGCCTCTTCAACGTTGCGCTGCAGTATTTCAGTATTTCAGGGAGGGCCACATGACTGCTGTGCTGCAGGCTGAGGTGAAATTACACAGAAAATTGTGTGATGGAGGAGGTTAACCCAAAACTGCCACCTGCTCCGCATGACCGGCTGACCATGAAGAAGCCGTGCTCCCTAAACAGAAGTGAAAACACTTCATAAAAAGGAAAGTGAAGGTTAATCATTTCAGTTTAACATTTTGAAATGGTAACATTTGTTAGACTTGAATATTTTCATTCTTCTTTGTGCTCCAGATCGTATTGCCTCTGTTTACTGTTGTTTAAAACGGTGTATGTTTTCATTCTATACTTGAATTGCATGATCTCTTTGTATTCAGTAATTTTGTTTTTGGCATATTCATGTATTAGTACGGTGTAACTGTTTTCCACTGATTTGAGTTTGATTTCAGTCTTAACTAATTACTGAGAATGTATTTTACAGTATTTGAACATTAAGTTTGTTTATTTGGCGATGCAGAATGAAATAAACACACAAGTATTTTTACATGCGACCACAGAAAAGGTTCTCAAATAATTAAATCTTTTATTATCGTCATCTCAAACAGTTTATTGGTGGAAACTCAAGATACAAAGTTTCACGTTTTGACCTTTAAAATCCGTCCTGTTCACTACTCTCTCAGCTTCCGTTTGAAAGCAAACACAGGGCCCGTGACTGTTATTTGCAACACTTGCAGACATGAATGTATCTTCAAAGATGGAATCTGTCCAAAACCACATTTTAACAGCCGTTCATGAATTTTTATAGTGATATAACTTAATGAAATGAACCATATTCTCCAACAGAAATATTCACGTTGTCAGGCAGCGGCAGTGAAAACACAAGTTTGTCACTTTGTCACTTGCGCTGAGTCAAAAGGATATTCAAAGACCACAACCAGCCAGACACTCTCACAGAAGTATCTGTTACTACACCACCAGAAAAAAGGGCTGAGACTTCCTAAATTCATCCTTCGCACTCAGAAACAAAAACCAGAAATAACTTATTTATATAGACTTAAATTTTGATATACAACCTTTTGTTGCGAGTGATAAATTAATCTTGTACCTTATTAATCTCCATTCCTGAAATGACTCATTGGCACAAAGGGCAGGAAAACTTATTGAAAATAAAAAAATGTGAGGGGTCAGGGACATTACACTGTAACAGTTCACAAATCCTGTTCAAAACCTCCAGCATGGTGCTGTAGATGAGACATTGATGCAAAAAGTGCTTGCATTGGAACCTTTTTGCTTTTATACTCAAAAAAAAAAAAAAATCTTAAAACATTGCAAACAGGTTGGTGCTGCATTGCTTCTCTCTTTCTGCCTGTAGCACCTCAGTGGCCGACTTCCTTATACTCTACCCGGGAAGGATAAAGAGTTAAAATTTAACTGAACAAACAGCAGGACAGAGATCGTCACTGGGAAGTTGTGACATGAGTCACGTATATTTTAAGTGGTGGATGTGTAATAAAAAAAAAAAAAAAGAGTGAAATACTACGGAATGAAGACAGGTGACCAGAAAGAATCGGCAGGTGGATTTAGACTGAAGAAGTGAAGCTGCACATC
>JAPZDX010000022.1:111705-121750 GCA_029783625.1 Naso annulatus
CTTGACATTTATGAAGATTATGTCATGTTCCTAATGGACAAACACAGCAGGAGGTCACAGAGCTGCTGACTGAGTTAGAGGGGCGAGACTGCTCATCAGCATCTAACTGCACTTTTAGATTAGGAATCTCACCCACAGTGACAGGCTGTGGTCACACTGACGTACATCCAAAATAAAATTTATCAATTGAGAAATGATTTTATCTTCATATTTTAAAAATTCAAAAAAGAACATGAACAGTAAACATCTCCATCAGCCCCCAGCAAAACAATCAAACACCATCATGGAAGCATACGTTCAACCAATCTCACTGTTTCATCCACAATAAAGTCTCTTCCTTCAACAACAGCTTTTCACTCTAATGGAGAATTATATACATTTGTTGTATTTATTTATATTCTATCATGATGTTTAGACACATTTTTTTTTTTTACCTGAAGTTTCACACAGAAGCCCAGACAAGTTGAAGACGGAGCGTGTTTGAGTCAGACAAACTCCTGTTCCAGCTAGTCTGCTTTTGATGTGCAGCGACTCAATTTGCATCAGTAAATATTGGGTTTTGACCAGTCATCATTAACAGTGTTGCCGTAGCCATGACACTCATGAATAGATGGTTGGACAGACATGGACGGGTGCCCTGTTTAAGCCTTGGCAGTCAGCCTGCGTGCTGCTGCTGTAGCAAGGTTTTTCAGCATGCTACATGTGGCCCAGTCGAGCCCCTGGTGCTGATGTTGATGGAGGATTAAGAGTTATTTTGGGGGCTTCCTCCGCCTGCACGGAAACTCCACTCTAGTCCAGTCTCTTGTCGATGCAGTGGCACACTGATGCACATATTTCACCCTGGCGCTGGCGAGAGGTTGCTTACGTAACATAGGGAACACTGTAACAGTGTGCAGGGTGCAGAGTGATGTGCCCTGACAAGGCCCAGGCAGGCACCACCGCAGCACCTTGTCCTGAAAATATCATCACTGTTTCTAAGCAGCAGCAGCAGATGTTGCCAAATCAGGGCAAAAGAAATTTCTTTATTACAGTTCCTTTGAAGATATGCTGCTTTGACTATCACCATAAAATATACGGCAATAAAAAATTACGATCTTCATGATCTCTTTGTAAGAGGTCACGCACCTCTGACAGTGTCCCTTTGAAACCTCCAGAGTCACATTACATCACACTCACAAGGACTGTCCTGTTAAAATGGCTGCTGTGCACACGCTCAGCTCTCGTGCAGCAGCTTTCACTGTCAGACTCTGAAGGACACTGTTTGACAAACAGCAGCGAGCAAGGCTAGCTTCTCCGACTGACACAGGAGACAGGCTGTGGACAAACTGTCAGAGACAACCCGGACAGGCTGTCAACTACAACCAGCCTCATTCAGCATCAATTCTGCACCCCCACCACTACCCCCCCTCCATCGTGTCCCCCTCCTGCCCACCCCAGCTGTGCCCTGTCTGAGAGCTGCCGGTTTTGTTCCTGCCAAATGAAGTGTACACCACATTAGGGTCATAATAATCCTTATTGTATTCTGATGTAACTGACAACGGCACCATGAGAGCCACCCAAACATTGTGACTCACTTACACTCCAGTCACATGAATGTCCTGGAAGAACCGATCAATAATCATTAGTTGAATATTATGAAGAAATCTAACAAGATTGTTACCTCTATTAGTCAGCGACCGAAACACTTGACAGTCAAACTTAGTGTTTTGTTACTGTATGCAGTCAAATCATTAACAAACCTAATTTGCAGTTTGCACCGAACTTTGGTGCCTTCCAAACAAATAATCCTTTAAAAAAAAAAAAGAAACATCCTTTACTAATTTAAACAACTGTTGCATCTGAAATATTACGCACCCGTGTTTTGTAGGATAATGTGCAACGTTCATATAATGACAAAGTGACACATTTCACTGGCAAATCCGGTGAAAGGAATTAACGGTTCAAAATGGCTCTCATAATCACAATATTTTCTGGGACGATGTTTAATCTATAGATTGTTTTGTGCTTAAATCAAACTGAGTGTTTGCTTACTTTTAGACTAGTTGTCTAGTCTTAATATCAGGGTGAATACACAGTATAAACATCCCTGAAGAAAACACGGTTCTGTTCTCCATCTTCTCTTTTCTAATAGGAAAGGAACTCAATGTTCCTCATTCAGTAGCAAATGGCATTTTAATTTTTTTTACTCTTTGCTTTGTAAGTTCACGTTTCATTGAATGAGATTATCGCGCTGTAATAAAAATCACTCTGTCAAGTGGCTGCATGTAAACACACTGTGCAATGACATGAAAGAAATTTATGGGGCTATTCCGCTGCTCAGAGTTTGTTTCTGCACAGTCTCACACCTTTCAGACCAACGAGCTCACTCTGGAGTCGCTTCAACATCACAACAAGTAAAACATCCTACCTCAGTGCAAAGTCCTGCTTCACTCAGACAGACAGAAGTCTGGTTGTAGAACTGGAGAGGATGAGGGAAGCCGGTTGAAGAGCCTCGTGCATGCAAGCAGCTGTCAAACTAATGGAGATTTCATTTTGCTCTTGCTGGCTCACCACGCTCCTCCCCATCTCTCAGCCCTCCCTCAGCCGTATCCCCTCCCTTCCTATCGCCACTCTCTTCATGCAATCTCACAGTCTCCTCCTCCTTCATCCCTCCATTGCTGATCCTGCCCCAGCCGCTCATCTGTTCATCCCCTGTGACGTAACGCAGAGTAATAATGTATCTTTGTTTGGAGCCAGCACACTATGTCCACGTTATAACGCACGGAACCGGCCAGAGCATCATGACAATGAGGTAATGGCGACCAAAGCAGCAAGTGGAGCGATAATTAACAAGTCACGTGACCCTTCATCAGCATGACCTCGTTCACAGGGGGCCGTTTGTGACGCAGTGTTCCACTTATTACAACATTAGAATACAAAACCATAAAAAAAATTACAAAAAAGAAAAGCTGTAGCTGCAAAAGCTCTTTCTATCCTGATATGGAAAAGGGAAAAGTGTGAGCATAGGCAACATTTACATGTCATTTGGTAAGACGTATCCCTGCTATCCCTTCATTTGCACGAGAAAATGCCACACAGAAGATATCCTTCATCTGGATATTCTCACCTGAAGGCATCACAACAGTCACAACTTTTCAGCTCCATCAGCAGAGTTCACATGAGCAGAGTTCATGCTTGAATAATTTATCCACATTTAACATGCAGGTAATTCATTCATCTCCGTAAGAAAAAGTTACCGGTATATCTGAGGTGACAGAAAATAACCTTCTTGGTATAAAATATGATTAAATGTTAAAGTTATAAAAGTAAAGATTAAAGGTCCAGCACAGGACTCAGCTGGGATCAGGCATTTTGAAGAGGAAGCAGAAGAAAAAGGAGGAGGAGAAAAACAAATGAGAACGACGGGAGCGTGCACCTGTGTGGTTCAACATAACGATTAAACCCTGAAATCACATGTTTCTAATTCACACAGCACAATGCCGGAGTAAACACATTTGTTCATTTGGCTTTACCTAAATCGTGACCTCATAACCGCTATCTAACGAGTTGGTGAGTTGAGGGGTGATTTCACTCAAGATAATGACAAATGCATGACGGTCTGTCAGAAGAACTAAATGGACCATGAGTATGTAAAGCTTCTTAAATTAAAAATATCTTCAAAATCAAGTCGCTCTACTCCAGTGTTTCCTGCCCAGACATCCTCCTGCTCCAACACACCTGATTCAAATAAACGGTTTGTTATCAGGCTTCTGCAGAGTTTGATAACGAGCTGATTAATTGAATCAGGTGTGTTGGAAGAGGGAGGCACCTACAACATGCAGGGCCGGGGGTCCCAAGTGCACTGCCTGAGCAGATATAAGAAGTCCACTCAGCTTCATCCAAGCTCAAACACAAAAGAGCAAGTTCCTCCTGAGCTGACTGAAGTGATAAAACAGTTTACGGTCCAGCATGCAGAAACGTTTTGATACACTGTGGACTCAACTTTTGGTGTATTTCTAAAATGTGTGGTGATGGTTTGTGGAGGACAGTCTGGAGATGCAGTGGGTGTCTTTTAAGCACAAAAATAGGAGCAGATATACTTGACAATTTTTTGAAACATATTAGAATGATGGACTTTACAATTCCTTCAAAATTCATACACATGGCTCACAAATCCAGTTGAGGACATTAGAAATGGACGTATGTCCTCTGTAAAGTCTTTATTTTCATGCACAGGAAGGCTTAAAGGACGATTTTGTCTTTTTGCACACTGAGCCCTATCAAAGGGTTCATTACGTTCACATACAATAGAAAATAGCAATATTATGACAAACGGAGCAGCCCTGAGAGCTGGAGCTCATTGCTGATGTCACCACTAGCTGAAAATGGAGGAGCATGTGCACTCCAACAATCCGTCAACAAACACAATAAAAGCCCGTTTGAAAAGACGAGAAACTCACTCAATGTTTAGTCATGCCCACTGATGTTCTGACACTAAAATATTAAAGTTAAACAACGGCATATGACCCAGAAACGGCTGTTTGTTTGTTCCCTGAAGCAGCTGAAAGAGACATTTTCATGTTATGTGCCTTTATTTAACGTCGTGTTTTGGTGTCAGAACATGAGAGGACACTAATGAACATTTAGTGAGTTTCTCGTCTTTAAAACGAATGTTTACTGTGTTTTTTCGACAAATTAGCTGAGTGCCTACACTCCTGCGTTGTTTTAAGCTAGCAGTGATGTCAGCAATAAGCTCCAGCTCTCACCGTTGGTCATTATATTGTTATTTATCATTGTATATGATCATAAATATCCTTAGTGTAAGGCTTAAAGCAACAATATGTGAATTGGACCGTGACCCAGAGCTTTGAAAAACAAAATTTAATGATGCACATTAATACGCTGCACAAAACTGCAATTTTAGTAAAACTGGGTCATATTTTACTGAGAAAATGTTCTCTGGTTTTCCCTCTGATGTCCTACAACTGACCTGTCTGTCCGCAGCCTTTTATTTCAGCGGAGTTGTCCTCAACAACTACCTAGTGCAGCAGCTGCAGCTTCGGTCTGCAGGCAGCCTACATGATGCTTTCAGGAACGTCCGTGAATCACAGAGTTGAAGCAGAGCAGTGGTAGGACATCAGAGGGAAAACCAAAGGACATTTTCTACTTAAAATATGGCCTGGTCTTACTTAAATTGGTGTTTTGTTTGACGTATTAACGTGCATCATTAGGTTTCGATTTCAAAGCTGCAGGTCGGAGTCAATGTTACATATTGTTGCTTCTATGTGCAAAAAACTGACTTTTTCGTTTAATTAATGAGTTTATATAAAGCATCTGGCTGACAGGAGACAGGGACTGCAGGTTTTAAATGTAGTTATACAGTAATAAAGAAAAAAAAGAAAACAATGAAATACTGTTTACCTGATAATTCATGTCGATTATCTTTTTGGGGTTTATTGTCATACATAGTCATTTTTCAGTATGATGTACGGCACTCTGGTTGTAATGGAGGACAGGAACAGGGACTCTGGGGTATGAAACTGGGTACACAAAGCTCACTTACGCCCTCATCGGGCTTTTTTAAGTTCTGCATCTATTATGGGGACAATAGAGGCATTTTTCTGCTCACTTTGCACTGCATCTCAACTGCTCCATTGATTTACCTTAGCACTATCTTGAATAATATTTAGCAACTAAGAAGCAACAAGTAGTTGCTTTCTTTGATGATACAAATAACAAATAGGTTTAAACCTTCCAATCTAAAATGGTTTTTCACCTAAATGGCCCATTTTTGATTTCCAACTGAAATAAGTATAATATATAAGAAAATAATACTTTTCCTCCATTAGGTGCTTAAAAACTTACCCAGCCTCCTTGCTGGATGATAAAGTCTGCTTCATCCTCCTCGAGGAAGCGCACCCCCAGAGGCAACAGAGTCGCCGGTAACTGGCCCTCACTTTGTAAAGCCTGGAGCAGCACCAAAGGCACGAGCACCTGGAGGACAGGGCAGGAGAGAGGAGTTAGAAGTTAAGGCGGAAGTGAACAGAAAAGGAAAAGCAATGGTGACATGAATGCTGCACCTTCTGCACCTTCTGAGCAGTCAGTCAGGTTATTTCTTTGCAACCAGAAGGATTGAGATCAAATAAAACTCACCCTGCTCCACCCTGCCTGTGTGTGTGTTGAGAGATTCAGCGTTGTGTCTCTGAATCTCTGATAGTCCAGAGGCCTGAAACGCACACAGACATCATCACTTGTATTAAACACAAGTTCTACATAAAGTTGTTTAGGAAAGAAATATTAACTGTGTCTCAATTCAGGGGCCGTACCCTCCGTCGTGGATCTTTCACGGCCCAACATATCCCAAGATTCATTACGTGCCGCTGCCAATCTTTTTATTTTTTGTCAAAGCGAACATAACAGGCAAAGCAGCGGCAGTTAAGAGGACCGTTTTAAAAAGTAAATATTAAAATAACAAACTGAAGATTTCGGGCTCCTTCTTTCCATGCACACAAGTTACCTTGGTCATGGTTGCGAAGCGACATGAGCAGTGCATCATGACGCGAGGAACGGTTGGTGGAACAAAAAAAACCAAAACAAAACAGGAAATGCTCCATAGATCTGACCGTGCCATTTAATTGAAGTTTTGATTCGGCCGGTGCAGCCGACGAGGGCGTGTCCTTCGTGGGCTTGAGTGTTCAAAGGATGCAGCCCCTGAATTACACACAGCTAGAATTATTTTTTTAAATTTCAATCTTTTTTGTTCACCTTCAAAGAGTGTTCAGCTTCCTAATTTATCAATGTGAATCTACCTGCAGAGGGTTTGATCTTTGAATGTGGTCTGATGGACAACGTGTTCATGTTTTCCACAGTTTATCGCAGTTTGTTTTGTACGTTTCATATTTTTTGTTATTATCTATGTCTCATATAACTATACCGTAAATGTGTTTGTCTTGTTACAAGTGGGTATCAGCTTCAAACAAAGGTTTTTATTACAGTCAGAAATGTGTGGGACTGTGGGGGGTTTTCTTCCTTTTTGCATACCACTGTATATGCAAAGAGAATGTTAAAAAAAAAGCTGCTTTCTCTCGGATGGTTGCCTGTGCATGAATGGTCTTCTGCAGGTGCACACAGTTTGAAGTTGTCCAGTGCGACCACAGTATCTGCTGACCATCAGAGCAACTTTACTTACAGTAGCAGCTGTGGATGAAAAGCCTCGCTCTGGTGAACCTCAGTTACAGAGTTCAACTCAGATTCTTAGACCAGCAATAGTTTTGTTTCATTTTTTTATTATCTGTGTGCTTTTTCAAGGGAAAGAAAGGAGTGTGTGACTGGTAAATATTTGTGATTTGAGATTGTGAACACTGTGTGACCTTTTCTTTCCGATGTGTCCTGGATTTTTCAAAGTTTGACTGGTTTAGAAAACCAGAAGTAAAAGCAGGAGACAGAATGCCTATTAGTAGCTAATTTCAAAAGAGGAAACGTTGTGCACTTTTGATTGCGTGATGATTGTGGACTAGGATGCGGATCAGTTACGACATGAAAGTACGTGCTTGTGTTTTACTGCAGTATGTACATTTTCACAACATGGTTTACTGTCAATCTGTCAGGATTCATGTTGTAAGCACATATTTCTACACTTTGTCATATTTATTTGACACTTTTTGCAATCTTAACACATGAAGACTTAAATGCAAAATTTTGAATGAATGAATTTCCTCTTTGATCACATTTAAAGTTCAAGAGTTCACGAAGGAGAAAATGAAGTAAGCAGCAGTATATCAACACTGACTTTGTCAATCCTCTGAGGCTGCACTCACACCACCCATCATTCTGTTTCCATGTGAAACAGAAGTAAGCATTAAAGAAAAGCAGCGATCATGTCAAAGCGGTGACAACAAGTTAGCGTGCTGCGTACTGACCCTGCGAGGAGTGTGTGCACAGCTTCTGTAAGGTGTGTGTCAAGCTCTCTGGTCACCCGGTCTCCCACTGCAGCGAGGCAGTCCTCAACAGACGTCTCCGGGTTGGTGGGACTGAACACCAGCGATGTTTGCCGGCTGAAACCTGTTGTGGCTGCAAACACGGGACAGAGATCTTAGACAGACAGCAGATAAATATTAGGAATTATTCACGTGCCAGGGCAATTAAATCAAATACAGCATACTTTTCTGACTGCACAGTAAGAGTTTGAAAGACTCTAGGAGGCTGCAATTTTTTTGCTATTTCTGTAACTCCAATGCTTTGAGTAGCACAAACAAGCGTCTAACACACCTTCTGTTAAAAACTAAACATGGATGTTGTCGGTGAGGCTAAAGATGCTTTCTTCATTAACTGGGCACACACCAAAACCATCACCTGCTCAGAGGACTCACTCTTTCTTTTCTGTACATAAGCAAGCAGGTCTGGAACGGCACTCACTCATGCCTCCAAGACAACTGTGTTTGTGTAAAATGTATGTCATGTTGTACACTGACAAATATTGACCTGAGACAAAGGTCTCTATGACACAAAGAGAAGCTGGAGAAGTTTCATTAAAGAAAAAACAAAGAGTCTGTGTGTCTTAGTGATGCAACGAAATTGAAATTTGTGTCCAAAACTGAAAATAATTTAACACTTTGCTGAAAACCCAACATGTTTTTGGTATTTTTTTTGCAGTTTTTCATTTATTTTGCCAGTTTTTTCACCATTGCATGAATTAAATGAATATGTTTTAGTCACGCTTTTCAAAGAAAAAAAAATATTTTACTAAATTACAATTACCTTCTGCTTTGGCAATGTCACTGGCAAATTATTTTACCTTTTCAAAGACATCAGCCATGAATGGTGTTGTAACTTTAAGGAAAATGCTTATTTCATAGCGATTTATAAGTTAATAATACATGAAACATTTAAGTTAATATTACATAATGGACAGTCAATATAAAACACTGAGTTAAAATAAGACTGTGCATTTCTTTTGATATTTGACATGTGAATTACAAGAGCAGAGGATAATTTAGAAGTTTGATGCGTTAAGCTCACTGTTAGGTCTTAGTGGACTTCATTACCCATGATGCTCTTTGAGTGCAAGAAAGAGAGAAGTTTTTGATTCCTGTTTACTTCAGACCCCGGTAGCCCAGCTGTTGTTAGCGGCCAAGTTGTACTTCACTGTCATGAGCTGACGTCATATATATTCTGTTTTTTATTCACATAAGTGACGTCTGACTTTAAAAAAAACATCTTGCGTTGTCATTTTTGAGGTTAGCGAGGGAGCAACAATAGATGGAGCGGGTGTGCCGGGGCTAACATCAGGACGGGTTTTCCTTTTCACCACTGCTTAGCAAGCTGATTCTCTGTTGAGGCTCATACTCAACATGATGCATTTTACCATAAAAACATGCGCCCCTCACTGCAGGCTGGTTGCTGTTCGATCCCCTCATCAAAAAATGCCCTTGTTCGGTAAAAATGATTGGGCATTTTAACTTATTCAGCCGAAAACGTAAAGTGTTTTTTTTTCTCTCTCTCTCTCTCTCTCTTTCTCTTCTTTTCTTTTTTTTGCTATTTTCAGCCGCCGAACATTTGTTGCATCCTTGGTGTGTCTCCTTCTGCTTATTTACATGGTACTGTGGTTCAAAATATCAAGAGTGGTTCATAAATATCTGAAATTTGCACTTTGATGTTTACGCAAAAACATTATGTTTTACATATGATATTATGGAGACTTGACTGCTTAATTTGAGATCTGAACATCACTTGTCATTTGTAACTTGAGCATATGTCAGAGGATAATTAGTGTGTATGTGTATGTGTGTGTGTGTGTGTTTGATTTCCTGTGAGGACTAAATGAGGAGGGAGGAACTAACTGTGACTAATCTCTCTCTCACACACACACACACACACACACACACACTGTATGTTGTCTTGCTAACTAGCTGATTAGCTGTGACCAGCATCTCTCTCAGTCGCTCTGTCAGTTGTAGGGAGACTAGATGAGAATGGGTGAAATTTGAGACAGGGGAGTTGGTGGTGGGTGTGGTCACGTGGTCACGTTAGCAATGAACGGTAAAACACATGAGTCAAAACTCAACAC
>JAPZDX010000022.1:231930-242855 GCA_029783625.1 Naso annulatus
AACCATCAAAATCACATTATAAGTGTATTATATAATGCATTATGGAGACAGGCATTGTAGAAGGTGTTTCCAAAAGTTACATTACAAACAGAAAAAATTAACTAGATATAAATCAAAACATTAAAGGTGAAGTCAGAAAGATTTTTCAAAAAGATAAAGCAGACTTATACAAAAGTAACACTGCTCAGATATCATTTCTGGGCCTCTATAAATGTGTGGTGGGGACTGTGCATGTAGACACACTGCCCTCTGCCTGTATTTTGATGTTTAGGATGACTCAGGACTTCCTTGGGATAAGAATGATCCAATGACAGTGCACAGGTGAGGTTGGGAGCACAATGACTGGACGCCTTTCAGACCCAAGAAAGCTACGGATGCGAACATAGCAGCTAAGAAAAGGAAATATAGCCCTAGTGAGGTGAAACGGCAAGCGGATAACATTCGTTTCAGAATGAGAGTGAATGTCGGTTTGGCTTTCACACACCTTGAAGCACTAAAAGGGATGAAAAGCGAAGCAGAGTTGGCTGCCTCAGCTTTGTTAGCTTGCTAAATGATCTAGTTCTCTATAAAAACAAATGCAAAATCCCTACATAGCTTGCTGTATAACTTTAGGTACAAGCAGTATAACAGTGCACGTAGTACACACTAACTTATGATTCTCATGGTGTGTTTAGCTCGGGAAGAAAGGCCCAGTTTGAATGTTGTGTTTATAAACTGCAATGAACAAATCCCAGTGACTCCACTTTTAAAAATTTCCAGAACAACAGAACTAATTTGCTGTGTGCAGAGCTTTACAGCACAGACTGCACTGTCAGTGTCTGGCTTTGCAGTAACTGTGAGATGAGTCTCAAAAGAGATATAAGAGTCTAGACAACAGTCAGTCACTCGGCATTAAAACAGGTCATTCATTCATTCCATGTAGTCTAACACACAACTGCCTGCCAGTTCCCTGTGTCATACCAGACAGCTAAGCCTGTTGTCACAGTGTGAGGTGAACTCAGTTCAGTTTATTGTAAACACAACACAACAATGAAGACAGCCCAACAGACTGGCTGGTTCATGTCTGCTGCTGCTGGATTAAGGTCATACAGAGGCATCTGGCCACGTACAGTTCAGCTTCAGCAGCTGTGTCTGTGTGTGAAATGAGAACTAACATTTCTTTTAAAGAATCAAAATGATGGTTTTGACTGCAAAAAATCTGAAATCTAAAGAAAAATTGCCATTACGTGATACGAGTTTTAACCGATATATGAACTATATCCAACTTTTAGACTGAATTTCTTATTTCCACCAAGGTTTAGTTTCAGTTTGTGCTAGTTCTGCATGAAAGCCAACTTTTCTCAGTTTTGCTCGAGGTACAGCAGGTAATTTATCACAGCGAACACTGAGACTCATCATCTTCATTTTGTCTGAAAGCCGGGAATACTTAGAAAACTCCTTTTTGGTGCATTCAAGTGCCTCAGGGAAATTTTAATATCTGAGAATTTAGAGCTGACTGCAAAACAGCAAAAAATTTTCCAGTGCAAGATGCTGCTCACATAAATCTTTGTCATGATTTACGTTTATTCAGTGTTTGTGTGCCAGACCAAAAAGCTGCTTGTTGCCTGCGAGCAATAGTTCCAAAGCACTTGGCATGAATAAAAAAGGAAGAATTTTTGTAACTCTTAATTTCTCTTTCTTAACATAACTTCATAGTGGAGTAAATTCGAGGACAAACACAGGTATCGCAGCTCCATTTAGCACTTTACCCTGATGTAGCTTCCGTGCTCGTCGTCATATCCAGAGTTCTGCGGTGTGCCTTGGACACCCTCGATCTTCTGAGAGCCCAGACCCATGAACCAGATCTCGGTGTAGTCCATGATCTCCTCCTGCTCAAACTCTGTCAACCTCTCCTGGAAGTTCTTCAGTGCCTCTGCAACCGGAAGAAGAAGAAGGAGGAGGAGGGCTGGATGAGTCACACTTATATTGATTACACCTCTGCCAAAAGCAGAGGATTGTGAATAATCAACTTCAATGCCAGCGTGCTATTTTTATTGCATCAGTTGAGTCAAAACTGATACTTATTGTAGTTACATGTTTGCGTTGGAACTCCCTCAAAAGATTCAGCATGTGATGTAACATCTCTGTACCTTTTTTAATTCTGTTGTATTCTGATCCACAGTAACTTACCGATGGGGGACATGGGTAACCTTTGTCCTTCGTAGGATTTCTCTTTCTCCAACTTGTTGCTGAAAATCTTACTGTTGCGGGAGACTGACACTTTATCCATTGCTGCACCAAAGCGCATGGCCAGCTGCTGGACGGGCTTCGGCCTCTCATCCTGGACAATAAACACACAGAGAGAAAGTGGAGCCCCTTGTTATTATGAGCTAAGAAAAGTTAAAAAAAAAAAAAAAAAACTACAGCGAGA
Organism: Naso annulatus; assembly: GCA_029783625.1. Lineage (NCBI taxonomy): Eukaryota > Metazoa > Chordata > Actinopteri > Acanthuriformes > Acanthuridae > Naso > Naso annulatus. Next base: position 234,341 of record JAPZDX010000022.1, read on the forward strand.
CATTCATCATGTTGTCATCAGAACCTTGTCCCTGAAACTGCACTGCTGTTTCTAAGGTGCGAGTTGTATCAGCTGCTGATGCTCAAATCTTTTTCTTCCAGACAGAAACATCATTAGACACCAAACTAGCTGCTGTCATCGGATACTAGATGTTGGTAGCAAATGAAAACCTCACTGGGTGAGTCTGATAGTTGTTTTGGCCCCCTTTGTTGGCAATTTGGGGCAGGATGCTGTCCGACTGCTGTTGTTGGTTTTTGGCATTGCTGACCACCACCTGGACCACTGGTGGCTCAAGCTGAGGCAGGGTCCCCACGCCAGGGCCAAACTTCTGTAAATCAGAAAGACTCTTTTAAATGCACGGCCTTCAATTAAGGAATCAGACACACCACAACATCCGGAAAATGTTTAAAGTCAAAAAATAAAACTCAAGTCATTGAATAGAGCTGAAAATCCAAAGCAGCTGGACTTCATGACATTAAATAAGATTACTGAGGAAAATCAACAAAGTTATTTGCTACCATGCACAGCTAGAAGGCATTTAGTATCTTTTTCTGGAGGACATACACCACTGTGCGTTTCACTACAGAAAAAAATAACAACCTCCAGCTGTAAACAAACAACAAAAGCAGCAAGAAAAAGGGTCAGCAAGTGTAAATTCTAAATACATTAGTCGTTTTACACTGCAGCCACAAGCTTGTTACAGCCTCTTTCATTTTTTCATGAGTATGTGTTCATGTTGGGCTGCACCTCGTCAGATTTGGTTTGTGATCTACGTCCCTTTCATATGCATTTGTCTGTGGAGGCTCAGGTGACCGGGACCCCCCAGCAGGTTGCGGCTGGAATTACTGATCAGGGTGAGAGTGAAATGGGGACAAAGCCTGTGAGGCTCGGTTCTGACAGGGTCTATCGGCGACGGCTCTGCAGGAGAGGTGAAGAGAAACAGCCTGCTTTTCTCTGACTGACATCCTGCTTGCTCTGAGAGCACGATTACATGTGTCAAAGCTTCGACAGACTCGTCATCTGCAGTAACGGGCAAACTTAGCCTTCTGTCTTATGCCAAGTTCTCTGGGGGGAAAAAAAAAAGAGATATCCTACAGAAGTGTATCTACGTCAAGAGCTGCGATTCAACTCAAATTTTAGTTGGAAAAAAATCAAAACAGAGCTGCCTCTTCATCCTGTATGCTATCGTGTAGCCCAGCAATGTGCTGTATTTGCAACATAATCAATTCTCTCATATTAATTATTAGGCACATTACAGAAAAAGAAAAGCTTTCCCAGTTATACAGCAGATAGTTTTGATATTTATCTCACGTGTTTAGAGCTGCTGCATGATCTGCCAACTTGGGCATGACGCATAGAGATAGGGGCTAAATATAGTTGCAAGCACCTGCCACAACAGGCAGAGGGAGGTAAACACAGTTACATGCCTGTACGTAACTGTGGGGCATGATGCTTCAGTAACATGTACTTACATCTCTGGAAATATGTGACGTGTTACACAACATAATTACACATGTGGAGACAGATGTGCAGTCACGTCAAGATCTCATGTGGAAATAAATGCCAAATGACCTGAATTGTGAAGTCAAAAAGGGAGGAGTGCTTTCTCTCAGGCGACGCTTTTGGGTGATACAATAATTCAAAAGTATTTTACATAATTAGAACACTAAGGGGAAAGACGGCTTTGTGGATACGACATGTCTTGCGGGTCTGCGGTATCTAATGGAGGAGGAGTTCTGACCTGCGAGCAGGGTCGGTTTGTCCCGAGGCGGCCGCCTTCTGCTGGGAGTCTGTGGGGGTGATGGAAGGCCTCCGGTCGTGACGACTGTGAGAGGAAAAAGAGCAATTTATAAAATACATTACAAGAAAAAGGCTCAGATTTTTCTCTATTTCTGTGATTAACTTCATTTCTCTTGTGTACTGATGTTTAATGCTGCACAAAATATGACAACATCATCTCCAAAGTCAGACTGAGTAATCATTTTACACCAAAAGACATACAGCAGTCATGTTGAATCATAATGAAATAGCTTCTTGTTTTCATGCTGCCTGGATTCTCCGGCCTCTTTAGAAACACACAGCCTGTGGGCAGCTGAAAAAGGTTGCAGCCAGACGAGCAGAAATAATGCACTGTGATCCTAAAATAGATCACTTCTGCATAAAACCCGGCTAAAACTCTGTCACAGTGATCCAGTATTTTCTGTGCGCATGCTGGTTTGTGCAGGTGTATGCACATGTGCACATTCATGTGGAAGGCACTGGGTGTACACGTGCCTCCGAGCCTGTGCACACTGAAGATCTGCTCGCCTCGATGTGTTAAAGAGAAGCAATAAATGTGAAAAAAGCTGCAGAGTTCCAGATATACAAGACAAGGGGAAAAAAAAAAAAAGTGCCACACGCGTTTTGGATGATTCTGCACGCTTCTCTCTGACACCAAGCCAACTTACACGTGCATTAATAATCGGGGTGGGAAGCGAACAGCTGCAGTCGTGACACCATATGGGTGAAATAAAGCTAAACCCCTTATGGAGATACGTGCTAGAATCAATCTGCTGGCCTGGTATTCGAGGAAAGCAGGAGGGAGGGGGTGAGACAGGATGGGTGGGTGTTGTCCACAGGTGCCGGATAGGAAACAGCTTTCCAATCATCTTAAGCTTACCACTTATTGAGAAACAAAAGCAACATCAGATCAGTGTCACGCCAGTGTCATCAGAGGGAGGAGGACAGAACTGACTCGTTTCAAGCAGCTCAAAGGATGAAGAGACACTGAACTTGCCTCTGCTTTACAAACTTCTGAGTCTTACTGATAATGCATCAAAATTGAGTTAGTGCAAACACTCACTGGCTTTGATTTTCACTGAGGCTGGGCAATATGTCGATATTGTATCACATCATGATATGAGACAAGATATTGTGACAGAATTTGGATATCGTTATATTGTGATATGGCGCAATTGTTGCCTTTTCCTGGTTGAAAAGGCTTAATTCCAGTAAAGTGATGTGATGTTCTGAACTTGCCAGACTGTTCTTGTTGTTCTTTTATTGACCGTTTTTCCACCTACCAACATTACTCATGATTATTAAAAAAAAATGTCATTGGGTTAATATTTTGCAAAATCACCAATAGCAATACTTAAAATGCTGTTTCAGTGTCAAGGTATTTGGTCAAAAGTTTTGTGATATTTACTCATTTTATTACCTTAGTATGCACAAAAAGTCGTCAGCCACAACCTACATGATCAATAAATATCAACATTTACTGATATTAAGCTTCACCATGGTTGTAGGTTTTTCAGCTGTATCGCCCAGGCCTGCTTTTCACATATAAGTTGATGGAGTCCTCCAGAAGGACAGACAGCATGTAGCCAAAGAAAGGTAGGATACAACAATGTGATCGTGTTACAATCTCAGGATCCGTGCGAGTGACAGCAGGAGCCATGTAGGTCAATGTGACAGGTTGGCGTCTAAAAAACATCACCTGTAAAGATCTGCGGTAAGCCTGGCTAATGAGCACTGAGCCAGTGGAAACCCAGTGACATCACAGCATGTGCCCACTGGCCACAGAAAAATATTGACCGTGACCTTTAATTCCACTGTGACGACGGACAGTCTGTGTTTCAATTAAATAAGGTAAACATAATCAGAACTCATTGAATGGAAACGAATGTGAGTTGACAGGGAAATAATAAAGAAGCACCATATTTCTCTACATCTTTTATATCTTTCTACATTTTATTTTATTTTGTTTCTTTTCTTTTTTTTTACACTTTAATAATGATATTTTCTGTTGAGCTATATTCTACTTGTTTGTACTACTTAAATTGTTCCTGTGTTGTCTCTGTGCTGAATATTTTACATTAGGAGGGCCACTTGACAAGCCCATATGGTTTTTTTTGGCTCCTCCTGCACATTTCTTTCCAAAGTTACATTTTTTTTTAAACTTCCAAATCATTATGTACCACATGTATTCCTTGGTGTTGTGCTGTATGTTATTGTTTTTGTTAAGTGCAATAAAATAAAATATAAAAATATAAAATGTCTTGCTTCCGTTATTTAAAGATAAAATAATGACTTTTTTTTTAAAGGGGCCAATACGGCAGAGGTTTTATATACATAAAGCTGGATCTGTGCCTGCAGGTCTGCACGAGAAAACAGATGACATAATACTTCAGAGTTGGATACAGTTTAATTGCATGGAACTTGGCTGTGTGCATCTGAATGCATTCAATTTACACTCTACAGCAATGAAACTTCCATGAAAGAAAGCATTTGTTTGTAATGCAGATACAAATAAATGTGAGTGATGGTGAGTCTGTATCTGTGTGACTGAGGTTCTTTGCTGGAGGTTGGATCATCGCAGCAGGTGTGTGAGAGCAGCTTTGACTCATTAAGGGTCAGTCATCCAGAGTCAGATGGTCAGAGAGTCAGCAAAGCAATAAAACCAGAGCAGCCGAGGGTAAACATCCACAAACTGTAAAACTCTGCTCGCTCGCACTCTTAGCTGTCAGACTTGCATTTTTCAATGTCTAATCAGGCTGCCTGCCACTCACTGATCAATCCACAGGATCAAAATGAGTGTGAGTCATTACGACCGTTAGTTTTTCCTGTGTTCCTAACACACAGTGACAGTAAAAAGCAAAATTCTTTTAGGATCCCAAAACAGCAAGGGTTAATTTTATTTCACTTTCCATGTAGGGTGTAAGGAATATACCAGAGCACATATAGACTTACAGAATCTGTCAGCACAACAAACACTGAAATAAGGACGCTAAACAACGACTGAAATAGAAATGGATCAGATCAGGATTCATCATAACTTGGCATGCAGTGCGGAGAAAGGGGGCGGACTGAGAAATAAGCATTCAAAGTGGGATAACTTGTAGAGGAGACATGGAAATCATTCCAAAGTGAGAATAACATCACATAATTGGCAAGGACCAATAAACATAAAAAGGGAACACACAGTGAACAGTTTTTTATTTTAGTTGATCACTGTAAGCGGATATCTGTGGAGGGTTTTCCCAAAATGGAATTAGCCTGGAATGAAGCCCTGTATCTGGGCAAAAGAAATTCTTATGGATATGTACATTCAAAGTGGATGAACATTCAATGGATGCTATCTTTATATATGGGTATAACAAAGAAAAATGTCTTTTTAAATAGATGACCAGTCACTATAAGAAGATCGCAGTCACTGATGGACCCTGTCACCTTTAAAAAAAAGACTTCATAAGCCACAGTTGCACTACCTTAACCACAGAAATAACTACAGGAATATCAAAATCAAAGAGCCTCACCTTGTTATTTATTTCTGGCAACATGCTGTATTTTCAATCTCAGTCTTTACAGCTGCTTGGGAATCCAAACACAGATTATAAAATCCAACAGAGCTGACAAAGAGTCATTGTATCCAACTCATGTCAGTGCAGCTGCAAAACCAAGACACAAGTCCAACTTGGTGGAGAGGGCTGAATGAACACTGGTGAGTACAATCCTGATGACTGATCGGATCCACGGACCGTAACGCGCCGTACTCCTTGTTTTACGCGCACGGGGTAAATGCGCTGTCGTCAGAGAGAGGATTAGCGAGCGAGGCAAGCTGTTGAGGGTCCCTTCGCCTTGAAGCTCACTGCTAAGACGTCGGAGGGGCCACCTGTTCAGGTTTCTGCCGCTGACAGCTGGGGCTTTCCCGATATAGATTAGTATTTTATTTGTGCGCTTTCGTCCACCTACAGCACGCTGTGTGACTGATGCGCTCTGCACGCCGACGCTGAGTTCACACCGACGCACGCACGTCGCACGCGTGGACACTACAGTTAAATGTTATGTAGACTGCTCGCTGTCAAACTCAGTTGCACAGAGGGACTCCACTGTCAGAAACGTGTCATGCACTCTCAGTGTCGATCTAGAAATCTCATCTCCATAACATTTTATAATGTTAAAAGCCTTGAAATAAGCGACGCTTCGCTTGGAAACAGTCTGGACTGAAAACACATATTCCACCACCAAAATAACATCTTTTAATTATTTAAAAGGAGCATCTTTTGAGGAATTTGCTTCCTTTCTGTTATAGTGCCTGATGTTTTGTAGGTTACTGTATGCAGGAGCAATTTCTAGTGCCATTTTTTTTAAATAGATGGCTTTTGGACCCTTTTTTGTTTTGGTTGAAATACTGACGTAAGATCCACAAAAATGATATAATTTCTAATTTTGCTGAACCCAGAAAATTAGCTTCCTCAGGCCAGCAGAATAGCTAATATATATTCCCTGGGGAACACAAACTGCCATTAATTTGGATGGTCTCTTGAGATCTAAATTTCTTTTCATGTAGTAAATTGTCCTTCTTAAAAAAAGCAGCACAAATGTTACACGAGACAAACATCCGAAACGTCCACGGAACAGACCAACATCCATGAAAGAAAGGGGAGGTCAAATGTTCAACTGTCAGAAACAAAGAAAGACAAAATATCTATCTTAAAAAAAAGAAAAAAAAACCTCAACATGATATTTTTAATTAGTAAAGCAACCTACAGACTTGATACAACCAAGAGATTTCTCTTTAACCCAAACCAAGACAGCAGGAAATATCCTCCAACTTCAGTTTAAAGACTCTCAAGGTTTCCCTCTGACCACAGTGACGTGAAACAGCATCTCGTAACAAGAGAGCAGACATTACAGCATTAACAACATGGCTCCATTTGTTTTCCAATGAGTAATCGCCACTGCAAAGGAAAGAACTCAGCCGCTCTGTGTGATGAAGGTCACAAGGAGATGAATATGATTAGATGACAGCTGTTATGCAACACCGGTGACCACTTCAGTAATGAGCCTCGGCCTCGGAACATGAGGAGATGAACCATTGAGGAAGTTGCTGCTGCCATCCTCGTTACATCCTTATTACACTCTCATCTATTGTCTTTTCCACCAATCTGTTGTTGAATTCAAGATAGCCATACAATAAAAACAGTATATAATATTGAAGTCAAACCACTGGAGCTGGATCAGATGTACGAGAGGTGCTGCTACAAAACATGCAGCTGACACATGATTGCCGAGCCCCATGTGTGATTGGCCCCTGCTGGTGGAGTTGATTGGGGAAAACAGAGAGACAGCAATACTCAGAAAGTGGGAGGCTTCTTTAAATCTAGCCTGATAATAATGACAAGGTGTGCAGGAATACTTTTATTTTACACACCGTAGATTACAGTCGGAGCAGAACAGACCAGGCTGATTTGTTTGTAAAATGCTACTGTGATTCTACATTTTAGACAAAATCTCACATTTTGCATTTCATCATCATGTATTGCTCTACTGCTGCATGAGTCGAGGAAAGTGAACATGACAATGAATATGATTCTATGCAATTTAATTTTAAAAAGTCCAATTTTATCTACTGTCTTGCCAGGAGTTAGGCCTAGATGACATTAACACCCTTCTCCTGTCTCCCTAACAAATATGAATCTATACTAGATGCGGGTAGGGAGGCAGGAAACAGGGTAACAGGTAGCTTGGCTGTGTCCAATTTGAAAAAAAAAAATCTGCCTAACAACACCTGTAAAACTTACTAATTAACATTAGTATTATGGCTTTTTTTATTTAATGATGTAAAAAGTCCCAGCAACGGCTTTTCTTCTTAAGGAAACTTAGGGACTTTACTAAAAACAGTCAAATTCTTCTTAATTTTGATCACCTTATGATCGAGGGCATTCTCATTAGCTCATGTACAGTATGGTCCGGTAGCCTTACTGTCCAGGGGTATAAATCTTGCAAAAGAATTGTGCGTCGGGCAAGTAGAATAGGTGATGCGGACCTGTCAGCTCTAGAAGCTCTTTACAGGCTCCTGTCCCGTGTGACCCCTCTCATCCTGCTGCTAGTCTCTTTGTCCCCCTTCCTTCAGGCAGGCGCTTTTGTTCTATTAAATGCTCCACCACTCACTATGCAAAGTTTTTTTTCCTAGTGCAGTGAGCAGATTGAATTATTTTGAGGGATGCACTTTACTTTAACATCATGCGCTTTTCTTACAATCTGCCCACTTTAAAGATGAGCTGAAATTCCTTTTTCCAGGGCTTCAACTGCCATGTTGCGTATTTGCTATTCAAACAATTAGTGAATGGGCTGTAGGGGCAGGACATAAGTTGAAGGAATCTGATTGGAGTGTTGTTGGAAGTGTTGTTGTTACTCATTGGCAACAGTTGCTAGGGCTTTGCTAAATTTCAACACCAAGCTAGCATTAATTTATTTAATATTTACAGGTTTATGTAACAGGTAAGAGCAGCTGTGTGTCGTCTCACTCACAGGCCTGCAGCTTTAGCTGAATGTCATCTATTCCTGCCTCTGTCACCAGAGGTTCTGGGTTTGTGTCCCAGTCCAGCTGGGGGGGGGGGTGCTGCGCTAACCTTGCCCGGATGTTACATTTATATTTAAATGTGGATTGTCATGATATTATTTGTTTAATTCAAAAACTGATTCAACCAATAAAGGCCTGAGTCAACGATGACATCAGGGACCCAGGAGA
>JAPZDX010000022.1:242955-252960 GCA_029783625.1 Naso annulatus
TTTCAGTAGATTATGCACTTTAACATTGAGCTTGTCTTTCTGTTTTCAGCTGTCTTCCTTGTGATATGCACATGCACTTTGTTTAGTCTTCCATTAGCTGTCTTATCTTCTCTTATTATAACCTATGCACAGATTAACTGTTGGACATATCCATGTGTGGGGATATGTCTCATTCTACTATTCTGTGTTTCTATTTTGTGTACTTTTATTCTATCGTGTGATTAATGTTGTTTTTTTATGCACCTCTGAGTTCTTGCACCCCTTTTTCCAATGCAGTCTTGGCTACAAATGGCAAATAAACTGACTCTTGACTCTTGAAACCAAAGCACTTGTGGCTGTACAGGGGTTATTTCTTGGCTGAACTCTCTGCTGGTTCCTCTGCAAATTCATTATGACTACAAAACCAGGTAGAAGATTTAACCTTTTGCCAGCGCCAGGCAAGTTGTTTCTCCCTGTTTTCAGCCCTAAGCCAAACTAACCAGCTTTTGGCTGAGCTCCAATCTTTTCGTTGAATTCAGAGGTAGAAAACCAACAAAAGTATTTCCTGACTAACAAACTGTTCCTTTAATATTGATGCATCCATAGCAAAGGAAATGTGCAAGTCATGCTCTATGTCTGAACTGTTACAGCATCTTCATAATGTTGCAGAAAATCAAATATAACTTAATCAAACTGCAAGCATCCCATCTCACAGCTCACCTGGGAGAATCATTACGCCTTGTGCATTTTGTCACCCAGGTGACACATTGGTGATGAAAAGCAACTGGAGCAAACAATGCAGATACAGTATATCTCACCATGACAACCACCAGTAAATGAAACAAAGCATCACAGTTTTGTGTGGGTCCTACATTAGCCAAAGCAAGGACTGTGCTACAACTGAGTGATTCTAAAAATAGAGAATAAGGTGCTCAGAACAGGAAAAACAACAAAGGAGGGAGAGAGAAAGACGGTGAGCGTGATCATGCAGGTAGAACAAATTGTCGCCTGATGTCTGTCCTTGCCTCCAAACATACCTCAGGTTGCACCCTCCTGTTCCTGCCCCAGCAGCAGCCCTGGAGGCTAAAACCACAGCAGGTGGGTGAGGTCCCCTCTTCCCACATAGTACATCTCCTCCATGCTGTCACGACCACAACCTGAAGCCCACCTCAGTCTCCAGACACCATCTCCAGCCAGAGAGGAGGTAGTTTCTCAGGTGGTCAGAGATCAGATGAAATGCTCTCAGGAGGAAAATGAAGGATGATGATGCCAGGCCTGCATTTCCTGCCACTTTTAATCTAGAGAGCGTAAGTCGGGGTGTTGCTCCTTGACGGCATTTGCCAAAATGAAAATCTTCTTGTTCAAAGAAGTTTGACGATACCAAGTTCAGTTTTGTTGACTTTCCATTGTCCTTCTGTCTCCACTACACTGTAGACTGTATCATACTCATAACATTACATTATGGTTGCTTAAGGCCTCAATACTTTTTTGCTTTCTTCCTCATCATGTTTGTCCAAACCTTTTTCCTTTGCTCCAGGATACAGTGTAGAGAAGCAGGCTGCACACAGACAGTGAGAGGATGCCGTTGCTTTGTGCTGTTGCTATATTCAGTGAGGGAGTGCTCTCTATCTTTGCCGCTGCCAGTGACGTATGGATGGGACTCATCAAGGGACCCATCCTGAGCTACAGACACAGCAGCAGGGGCCTGGCACTTAGCTTCCTGTAAAAGAGGCTTCTGGGAGCGCAGGTTGCAGGAAAGGTGGGGGGTTGTGGGTCTAGAGAAAGTGAGAGAGAGGTGGGGAGATGTGTAGATACACATTCAGTGATCCTGCCAGGTGCCCTCTTCATGAGTCTGAGGAAGTCAGGGAGGAGGTGCAGCTCTAATGGGCCTCCCATAGGGTTCAACAGACGTCTTCAACTTTCCTCTGCCTCCTGACTTGCCACTGTTTCTTGGAGACAAAGCCAGAGGGGCTGTCACCTCCTTCCACTACCACTCCATCCCCTCCACCTGTTTTGCTGCAGCCGCAAACCCCTGCTGCTACAGTATTGCTGACAAATAGTGCATAGGTGAAAGCTAATCCAACCACACCCCGGCTGGCCCTGGCTTCATGCCGGCTGCACACAGTAGCAGGAAACTGCAGAATCCACAGCAGGACGCAGTGTGAGGTTTATATTAGGGCCTGACCGATATGGGAAATTCCGATATCTGATATATTGGCCGATATTTTACAACTAATATTTTGAATGTGGTTATCAAATGTGTATAACAAAGATATGTTATCGAGGCAGGAAATCCAACAGACTTTATTCCAAACATCAGTAACACTTCACTTATTACCAACTAAATAATGGACCGCCCTCTGCTGAACAAACTATGTGATTACACCATTTTAAATCACTCGCCCAAGCATTTTTTTCCAGCCTTAAATGGCAGTTTTAATATCGGCACTTATTGGAGAACATATACCCTGATACCGATATATCGGCGATAGGCCAATATTGGCCAATAATATCGGCAAACTAAAATATCAGTTGGGCCCTAATTTATACTGCAGCTGGTCATGGGGGAACAAAGCTTTGTAATTGCCTCTCTGTACCTCCTTATTCATTGCTGATGATTAAATGATTTACCAGAGGTGACTTTAAGATGATAAACTACCAACTCCTAATTTAACCTAGAGTCATTAGGTTACGTTGCAGCAATTAATTTTAAATGTTTGCGTAAAAAGGATACATTCTCTTCTTGACTACAAGTATCTTTGCTCACATGAACTCTACCCATGTACCAAAAATAAAATCGGTAAATCACCTTGTTTTGGTGACAGGAAGCTTGTGGCTATTTCTGTAGCACGGACCACCAGGCTACTGTATTTCATTACTGCCCTGTCAGCCAGTCTTAACTCTTATATGTCACAGAGTGGTAGCTGATGTAAAGTATCTTATGTCTTCCTAGAGATCTTTGGGATTTTTTTAATTTGCCATATTCAATCCATGGCTCTAAACCAAAATATAACAGCGTCATTTGATGTGCTGTTGATCTTTTAAAGCCACTCCCTTTCCATGAGTTTGAACCGCCTAGCCAGATCTGGATAGGGTGAACAGCAGGTGCTTGGACAGGCCAGATGAGACTCGGTCAAAGCTGGGCCAAATTACCTCCTCTTAGAAGGCCATAACCCGCTGCCTTACATTCTGTTCGGCCCCGGCTAATCGCTGCCAGGTGCTAGACGAGGCAAACTGAAGCAAGGTGAGCTACCAGCCAAAACAGACAGCGACTAGTTCTCCTTCCCTTTGGCAGAGAGGAGTGGGAAGTTTGCCCTGGAAGGCAGGTGGACTGCAGCATTTACAGTTTTAGACGCACTGAAGGCTTCTCAGTGACAGCATGTCACCATGTGAGTTATGGGGCAAGGTTACAAGTTGTCACAAGTATATACACTTAAACACGCTCACACGCATTATAGGCTCAGTTGTGACGAACATCTGAGATGCTAATGGCGCAATAGAATTTTTTATACCCCATCCCCATCACATCTTCTGATTAATACCTGATGAAGACCTTGTTGGGGTGGAAAGGTTGTAATAATTAATTATTTTGGGAGTATCTATAACAGCGTGGGGATACTTCTATATTTTGCCTCACATTTTTTTATCCTGCATCTGCTGAATCTCATTTTTGGATGTGCGTGCACTCTCTTCGATTGTTGCAATAGAATTTGGTCAGCAAAGGAGTACAGGTTGACAAGTTATTTGTCGCAAAGTGACCTTTCGTCTTTCATCCAGCTGCCTATGACTGAATATTAAAGAAACTCTCCCTTTAATTACTTGAGACATAGAGTCATAGAGAAAGAGTGGTTGAAGTCAGTCCTGTGTCGGCTATACGTTCCTGTGTAATGTTTGCATGTTCTACCCGTGTCTGTGTGGGTTTCCTTCAAGTGCACCGGCTTTCTCTCACAGTCCAAATACATGCTGGTTAACTGGCAACCCTAGGGCTTGGCGACATATACATGGGTGCTTACCAAAACATAGCTTTTTCTATGTGTTCCTGCATTTCACCCACACACAAACACACAGTTCTTGACCACCGAAAATAGATCTTTCCAGAAACTCGTGCCAGGGTGAAGATATTCAGTAACTCTGTTTATAGAGTTCATGTGTGAACACGTAAAACAACATTTTCCAGTTTTTAATAACAGATTATGCACCTGTATCGCTTGTGTTTAACGTCAGAGTCGCACCATTTTCTTCTTTGTTTGCAAAGAGTGATGTATTGCAGGTGCTAACATTGCTAACAGGTCTTTTTACATACTTGCATAGAAATATACAATCATTATTTCAAAATGCTGGGAAAAAAAAGGCCACAGAATGCACTAAGTCACTCAGTCCTACACTCCCACAACAACAGTTCACACTGCCAACATTGCAGGTTTTGGATAAGAACCAGGCGAACTTCTATGTACAAAAGTTTTTTTTTTCCCAGCTCCTGATTGGCCAGCATGGCTTCAGGATTAGAGTTATATTGTCTGTTGGTTTGGTGTGCTCATTCATTTGTGTTTTTTGCTATTTTATTTGGAGACATCTTTTAAACATGCAGGAAATTTGTAGATTCATTTAAAACAGTGCTTGTGTGGAGAGGATTTTGGTGAGAAAAAACGCTGTTTTAAAAAAAATACCAGGGTTTTCACAACAGGTGTGACTGACCCGGATGAAACTACTGAAACAATTGTAGCTGATGAACAACCAGCACATAGTCTGTGCACTATAGGAACATTCAATAAGATGTTATTATTGTGAAGTAATTACAATCGGGTCATAATTTGATTGCTTGCCTGCTTATCCCAGTTCTCTATCAAAGTGATTGTCTGTGTGTGTGTACGCGTGTGTTGTTGGAGTAAATATGCATGTGTGTGACTGTAGAGGTGGACACAGCTGAAAATTAAGAGGGGCTCAGGCCAAGCCAAATCTGATTAGCCATGTGGAGAGGCTCACTTCTATGTGGTGAAGAGGCCGAGACAGAAAAACAAACTCCTTAATTCATCTCATGTCCAACAACAGTGATACAAGTGTTTGATTGTAGCTCTGTCAAGATTTAAATAGACTCAAGTCACAGTCACAGTCCTTCATGCAATTAGCTTTATGTTTGCTGCACAGCTTCAGTCAGGAACATTCTGTGCTGACTTAGGTCTGCACAACGAAACAAATATTATATGTTATCACGATTTCGGCTTTCACAATCAAATGAACATATTTGACTGCGACACTTTAAGTATCTGCATTTCAAGACAAGCGCTTCCTCAACTAACATCTAGCCACTAGAGGGTCATCGATCCGTTTTGACTTAATTTTGGGAGTCATGCCGCTGTGCACACACTTTGTAGCAGGGGTTCAGAGCAGAAAATATCAAAAGAGAGCAGAAAGGTAAAACCAAAACCAGATGTCTGAAGCAGAAGTCTAAGAACGATTGAATTGAATTGAATCCGTGCAAGAGATGTTGAAGGAAAGCAAGAACAAACTAGAGCTGATGCCAAATGGCATTGCGGCCCTTTAAAGGTGAATTAAAGCAATAATATATGAATGATAAGGAATAATTTTATGTTTTTACAGCTACACCACTTGCTTTTTACAAATTACTGCAGGATCAAAACACATTCAAACCTTAGAAATGGCAAAAATTTGCAAATGAGCAAATCCACGCAAAATAAATCCGATTTTCACCCCTTCTATCCCTTTTTGTTAGTGCCTTTTAATGAGAACCTGTGTTTCTGTCATACACAGACATAAAAAAAGCCGACATCATCCATAATATAAAGCCAGTTTTGTGTATATGCAGGTGTGTTTGTGAGGGGTGAGTGATGGAGGTGGAGGTTGACCTACTGCTTTATGTTTGTGTCAACTGTGCCGACGCATTGTGACCACCTACATACAGAGTAGACATAATCCTCTCGTGCTCCACAATACGTGACACATCAAGTACTGTAATAGCTGCAATCAGACACTCAAGAGCTTCCTGTCTGTCTTCTCTATCAGACAGAGGACCCAGACAGGCACAAAATATGCCAGAATTGGGCCACAGATCACCATTCCTGGCCTTGTTCAGCAGACAATTGGACCACGGTGGTATTATAAACTACAACCTTCTCCCATTTCCCCAACCACACCTCTGAAACTTTAATCTCTCACTCCTGAATCTAGTGTAAAATACAGACATTTCAACTAATCCTGTGGCCCCACTGCCAAAACAGTTTGATGGAATCCTCCTATTTTTTGCGTTTTGCAGTATCACAACAAACAAATCTCTTTCACACAGACATAATTACAGTCCTGTGCTCGGAGTAGTCAGTACTGCTTGCTGCTGTTCCTCATTTTGTCTCCATTTGCATTGCAGTAAAGAGATGCAGCCACATTTTTTTTTTTTTGCAAAGACATAATCCTCAAAATTCTCAATTCCAATAGAAAGGCAGAACTTTCTGTGTGTACGGCCTGGCCTTGAAGGGATACTTCAGTATTTCTGAAGTGGGGTTATATGAGGTACTTATGCACAATTGGTCTATTACCTTTTGCAGATGGCGATCAGCGGTCTCACTGTTAGGTGAATGGGGGAGAAATCACGGCACCGGAAGTCGGAATCCGCTTTAGTTTGCCACCAGACAGCTGTTAATTACATTTACTACATTTACTGTGTGAGTGGGCATAGTCATATTGAAAAAATGTAGTGCCAAAATAAATGGCTCTCTGGCGTCACTTAGCGTACAATTAAACGGATGTGGATTTTTTTAGGTACGCGTTTATGTATGTGGCTAAAAAATGCTTTTCTGCTGACCCTGTCTGCGGCATGTAATGACCCCTCCACACCGCTAGGCGTTTGCTGGCTTGCTGGTCTCTTTGCAGGCTTTGGTTGAGGTGGAGTCATCATCGAAGTATAAGATACATCTGAGCGCATTGAAGACCTCATCATAAACCCCCAACTTAACAGGAAGCTCGCTAACTCTATCGCTTCACTACACCCATGCAGACATGGCGGCCTCGGCTGTTCTTTTGTTTTGTTTCAGCACTCACACATGATTCCATACACGTCTACACTACTGAGTGCTGACACTGATCTTTGCATTAATTTTTCATTTTGTTTGTGAATAAAGTTTATGTTATTTTGTAATAACCTCATTTCCACTCACATTTTTGTTGCAACTTAAGAGTTGGGCTGTAACAAACAGTACAATGGTGATTTCTGGTGCAATTTCTCCCACATGCTCCTTTTTAAAAGTGACACTGCTGATCACCATCTGCAGAGGGTAATAGACTGACTAGGCATAAGTGCCTCATACAACCCTGCTTAAAGAAATATTGAACTATCCCTTTAAAACGGAACACTTAGAAACCTTATTAGTGTTGGGTGGAATGACCGTTACAAGAAAGGTCCTAATTTTCTAAGACTGTCCTGTAAAGAAACACAGGAACACAACCGTTAAACGCAAGAAGTCTTAGAAATCTTTCTTTGGTTCCTTCAATGTCTGCTCACGACAAAAGCACGGATATATTAAAACTGTTGATCATGAGAAGTTCACTGATGTCCTGACAAGTTTCAGTGATGCAACCACAGGTAGCATTCCAGTTTGGCATTCTTTAAACCGTTCTGTTCACATCTGAAGAGAAATAACGTAAAACATATGTCAGTGTTTAACACTCGAACAGGCTTCAGCTGTTACAAATGGAACCTCATGGTCTGTACTTTTCAGAGCATCATTCAGCTGTCTTTCTCTTGAAATTGACACAGCCTTGGGAGTCTTACCTCATTAATCATCCTTTCACCTTAGATCGGTTGCTTCCCATCTCTGGAGCGAGAGCCGACCCAGGGCCCCATGTCTGGCTCAGGCTCTGCTTGCCACACAGGACGTCACAGTTATTTCAATAAAGCCGATTGGATGAAATAACTGACCCACCTGCGAGAAAGCTGAAGCGGATGTGGAGTAAAAATTTGCACAGGTGCGTGTGTGTGTATGAGATATTCCTGGCCTGTCTTTATAATCATAATGTGGGCGTCACGGGGTTCAGTGCTGCATGTTCTGAGAGCGCTGCAGGCATTAGCCCCTATCACGTGCAATGCAGGTGTTGACCTGAATGCCCCAGACGCTGCCCCGCCAGGCCTGAGAACCTGAGGATGGAGGAGATGCGCTCGTGCAGCCAGTGCCGAGTGAGTGATGATGTCCTGGCATCTCTCTGCGGTCACACACCTTGTCCTCGCATTGCTCTGATGTGGCTTTCTATGAATCAAAATCTCTAATGTCTCCCCAGGATCAAACTTACAAATATTTGTCATACACTGCTATAAATTTTACATCTGTAAAAGCTGATGAAAGACGAAACAAATCATGAGTGTAAAATGCATGAATTTCATTATTTAAGTACCACACAGCAATAATGTGATTTGCAGACTGTAATGTTAATTTTGCATTTACTGAGTTTCTAAAACACTGTCTCTGGAAGGTCTTTTCTTTGCACAGGTTAAAAAGGCAAAAAATGATGCTATATTTTTGAATTTTGATAAGAAAAATGAACAACAACCAGTTAAAACAGCTCTGACCCAATAAAAACTTTTCTGGTGTCACACAGCAAGTCACCACATCTGATCTTCCATTCACCCTCCTCTCTGTTTACTCTCTTCAAATCATCCTGCCATTGCCACAACAGTTAGGTTATGGCTTTTTTCCATCCCACCACCCCACCCTCTCCTTGGTCTTACAGGGGCGATTGGCAGAGGTGAGCTTCATCACCCAGGTAAAATGAGAGTTGTCGGCACTTCTTTTGACCCCGTTTGCACAAACTCTCCTGTCACCTTCCACAACAACCTCGCAAGGCGATCTGCTTTTGTCGCCACCTGGATACAAAAGAGCCCACGTCCGACCTAGATTGACACAAACAACGCGCTGCCTTCAAATTAAAACAATTAGAGCAAATTGCACGACTTAATCTGGTGACATATGTGACAGATACAGACAATGAGGACTGGTGCCAAACACAAGAGGCCCGAATGTTCCACACAGTGTTGTTAAACAGCGGACAGATGAAGTCTGTAAAGGAGATCCCGTCTTAGATTCTAATAGCTTTATTATCCAAGGCTCGGGTATAATCTGACCGGCAGATGCTGCAGGTACAAACCCACACTCCTGAGCCTGTGAGACCAACACAGGGACGACTAAAAGGTTAATCCTGATTATTGTGATCACAATTATGTAACATAGTTATCAGTCTTTTATGACTGGAGGACAAAAATGATTCTAATCATTTTCTTGTAACTTTTCATACCCAACATTTTTATAAATACAGATTAGAGACAACAAAACATTAAAAAAAATAAATAAATAAAATAAATAAAGGTCTAAACATTTCCAACTTCATAAATTATTGTCTGAAGAAACTACAAATGATATAAAATATAACAAAGAACACTCATTTTCATTAAAAAAGATATTAAAATGATTATAGTGTGATTATTGCAGGGATCTTTACCAAATGAAGATGTTTTCTTGAGTCTGTAGAATTTGATGTGTTGGCCAAGAGGACTCTGCAGCACCAAAATATTTGAATTAAATGACATTTTTGACACACATTTCTCCTCTAACATAGTTGCACCTAGAAGTGATTTGAAAATTGCAGAGGGCCATGCTGCGATATCGATTAAATATTGATTAGCTGTGCAGCCATGCTTTTTACTATTTTCACCCCTGCCCCTCGAACATCCTGATGCGGCCACTGATATATAGCCTTATATCTGACCTCGTTTTATTTGACTGCAAATGTTTTAATTTATCATAATTGTATTGATTTAATGTATTCTTTAGTTTACCTCCCTATCATTATCTTGCATTGTTGTTGCTTTGATTTAATTGCAAAGTTATTATCTGTTTACTTGTATTTATTCATAACTTTATATTTTACTTACCTAACACTGTTTTACATTGTTATTGTGTGGACGTTGTTTCTTGAAACCATTGTAAACGTGGATTCTTCCTAAATGGTATTTCGAGGTAAAATAAA
>JAPZDX010000022.1:273619-284694 GCA_029783625.1 Naso annulatus
CCAACTCGTGTGATACATATATAAAAATATATGTACTGACCAATGATAATAATAAATGTTATCATAAAAAATAATACTGAACTTCTTAAAGCATTTCCCTTTAATTTAATTCTCACTTTATCATAGTTGATGGCAGTAACACACCTTAGATCTGGTTGCCACCTGCAATAAAATGAATAAATTCAATTAAGGTCCAGTGTGAAGAATTTAGGTGGATCAGTTTGCAGAATATGGCAGAATGTTTGTTTTCCTTAGCATATGATCAACTGAAAATCAGATTATTTGTATTTTTATTACTTTAAAATAATTTTTTTATACCTACAGAGGGAGTGCTATGTTGCACGCACATCGCCATGTTTCTACAGTAGTCCAAAATGGACAAAACAAACAGTCTCTAGGCCTTTGGCATTTTTCATTTCTTGATCATCGTCTCCTACATGCTTATGAACATAAAGGTCTGTGAGCAGAGGAAGACAGTCAGGTGCAACTTGCAACTGCAGCAGTAGATGCCGCTAAATGTGACACAGTGGACCTTCCAATGTAGTTGTTCCTTTTCAATGCTTTTGTACACGAACTGTTACGGACCATAAGCTCATATTTTAATTTTATATATTTTATATTTTAATGTAATCTTAAAAAAAGGACAACACACACAACACTCAAAAAGTTTAAAAACAAATTGGACTGAAAGCATTATTATTATTTGTTTTAATTTTCTATAGATATTGCAATAGTAGCGTCATTGTGAATCCTTCAGGCCACCATACTTGCATGGTGGACATACTGACAACCACTTTTACAGCTCCAAAACTGTAAAAGCTCCAAAACTGTAAAACCTGCAGAGTGCAGGTCTTTTCTGGTCCTCAGTTATGACTTTCAAAGGGTAAGTGAAGCCACAGTGGTTCCCAACGGCTCCTGGTATAATCATCTCTATGAATGAGGACTACAAAGTCCTCTGTGAATGGATAATGACATAATGACCACCGCTGTCTCCCCTTGTCTCATATCCGATCTGCTCCTTAAGACTCCTGCAAACATAGTAGGCAAAACGTCAAGCGTACTCTTCCTGTTTATGTGACAGAGTGAGTTTGCTTGTACACATGAAGGCTTTACTCTGCAGAAGCCATTCATTCTTAAATATGTGTTTACTGTACTCATCCTTTAGTCCTGGACTTACTGTAGTTTTGCCTACATGTCTGTTATCCAGCTCTTACTGTACCCGCTTTGCTCTCAGGCTCCAAGTGTTCTTTTGTGCCTTCGTGTCTTTATGTGCCAGATGGGTCACCATATTCCTGAGCTCTTTCGCACAATCCTGCACGCATCTCTTTGATGTGCCATGTTGTTTATTTACCCTTCTCTCTGCTGTGCTGCTCTCAAACACTGCCGACAGGCCCATGTGGGATGATCATGTCTATCTGTGGGCATGTTTTCCCCAGCTCTGTCTGAGACACTCTCACTATCTCTCTTCCTTCCCGCTCTTTCTATCTCCTTGATTTTTTCCTCCACCTTTCTTTCTCTCTCTTTGGAGATGAAAAGCAACGGTATGATGGTGGCGGTAGCGATTGATCCCAATCAGCCCTTTTTCTCCCCTAGCCTCTTTTTTGCTGTCTCTCTTTTTAGTGATCTTGCTCTGTGGTTTATGGGGAGTTTGTGGTGAGAAGCCACTGGAGACCCTGTCTGGCTCCAAAACACTTCTGAGATCAGGCAGTTTGTGGTTCCACACAGAGATCACAGACAGATACTGAGATTTGCTGCTTCCTTCATGCGTGCACAGACACACAGACAGACACACACACACACACACAATGCATATATATAGTGCTACAGGGTGAGTGTAATGAAAAAGTATTTGCATAAACAAGGAAAAACTGTGGTCTTTGATTTAAGTGTCAACTTAAGTGTGTCAGATCTCCCATGTCTACTAAATCAAATAGCCCACATCACACATCTATTCATCTGGTTAGCTTTTGGGTTGTCAGGACTCGTTTCCTGCCTCTATACGAGCACTTTAGTGCGACAAAAAGATAGACAGCTGTGTAGATAGATGTAGACACAGCAGGCTAACCTGTGAGGCAGACAGACAGCTTGTAAATCAGTTGGAGATCAGAGAGTTTAAATGTGTGACGAACAAACAGACAAACAGGTAGATACACAGCTGGGAAAAGCCGCTTTAGCTGTAAACATACGCAGAGTGGTGATATCTAACCTTGAAACGCAGACGAACGGACTGAACCCATACAAGATGTCGTTCATACATCAGGGCAGAAGTAAACCAACTGTGAACGCAGCTGATAAGTGCTGGGAAAACAGTCCAAAAAAGAGTCCTCTACCTGAGATAGCAGGGATGGCCATAGTGGTCCCTATTAACACATGTACTATATTAGCTGTGATTCTCTGTCTGTAGTGCAGCAGACACAAAGATCAGTTTTTTGTGCTGTACAATCAAAATAAAACAGTGGAACAATTTCAAGATCATTTTACAACTAAGTACAGCTGTGTCTGCCCTTTGGTATGCAGAGTTATATCGAAGTATCTGTGGTCTCACATACTTCTTTCTGATTTGCTGTGAATTTTTTTTCTTTGCTGTTGATGGTGATATAACATGTAGAATCTCTTTGCTGCCAAATAAAAGGAATGTCTGGCTTCAGGGGAGAGAAGTGAAGTGGCAGTCGATGCGGAAATTTGTTTTTGTTTTGTGTATAGCAATCCCATCCTTGACTGTTGGCGGTTGATCTCCTTGTCTGCTCCGAGGCAAACAAGCACCTCTTAACTGCTAACTTCTCCTCGCTGGTTTTTAAATCACCTGGTGATGGGTTGGACACATGGCACGTCAACAAAGCGTTGCTCTCTATTGCGGCGTCTGTTCAGCCTTTTATAAAGGCATCGATTTGGCAATGTTGATATCATTCTTGCCAGCTCAGACGCAGAACCATGATCCAACACTCTGCCCCCTTAACTTTTATGGAGATGGATGAGACAAAATAATGGTGCACTATTGCTACCTTGAACAGACTGAATAAGTCCAGTGATGTGCTTCTGACCAGCAGGCATGTCATGTGATCAGGTTAAGTCCTTCTCATAGCTGCACACAGCCAACCAAGAAGACCCAACTACAAAAATATCTAGTTTTGCACAATTTTGTACGCCCAAAATTCACACATCTAAATATCTACAGGCTACCTTGTGAAAAAGTCACATGTGACAACCATGTGTGAATATCCAATATGTGAAAAGTACACATGTAAATTCAAAACACATACAATGTTTTGACATGCCTTTCATGTTCGATTTTCCACATGAAAACTCAAAGTGGATGTGACTATTTCACATGTACAACATTTAAGGTGGAGTCAGGATTTTCTTAGAAAGTAAAAAATATAGACTTACACAAAAGTAAATTTGCTCAGTCATTACCTCTGGGCCTCTATAAATGTGTGGTGGTGACTGTGTATGCATGTTTTTTGATGTTTTGGCTGACTTGGGACCGGCTCCGGACGAGACTTGGCAACCAATGACAACACACATGTGTGACTGACCACTCAGACCAGAGGTAATAATGGATGCAGACATAGTGGCGAAGAAAAGGAAATATAGTCCCAGTGAGGTGAAATGGGTAAAGCTTGTTCCAAAATGAGAGTGAATCTCAGTTTGGCTTTCATCCACCTTGGAGCACTGAATTGGATGAAGAGCGATGTGGAATTGGCTGCTTTCTGTTAGACAGGTAAGTGCCAAACACCGGCAGTTAGCTTCCTAGCTTGCAAAATTATCAATTTCTCCACTAAAACAGATATAATATTCCTGCAGAGCTTGCTGTGTTATGTTAGGTACAAACATTAAACAGTACATACAGTACACGCTGAGCTGTGATACTTCTGGTGCGTTGAGCTCGGGAGGAGGGGCCTAATTTGAATGTTGTGCTTACAAGCAGCAACTAACAAATCCTAGTGACTCCACCTTTTAAAACAGCATGTGAATAAATATACATGTGAACTGTGAGCACATATGAGTACATCACACAGGAACAGAACATCTGAAAAATATTATGTGTGAACTGCAACCAACACTCTAATGTTGTTTTTTTCCATTTGATCTGCAACCACTTCAAATTATTTCACATGCAAAACACAATAACATCTCCTCCAAAAAACACACACCCATCTGAACTGAAATCAAAAAAATTTTTTTTTTAACTTTTTCTTTTTTTAATCTGACTTTTCCACATGTGATCTGCAAATCTGAAGTGCATTTGTGTTTTCCCCCTGTGGTATGTTAAAATATTTACATGTGAAATAAGCTCGTATAAGGGTAAGATTAAATTTCATGTTTGAAGGTCACGTGCATTTGCAGAAAACAATCTGAAAAACACATGCCCCTCCAACGTATCATATCACAAAATACAATATCGCAGCAAAATAATGACACGTGTTGGTTACTGGTGACTGTTGCTTTCAGCTGTGAAATGTCAAACAGCTGTCTGAGTGTCTCACATCACATCAATCAAATAAAACTGCAAAGATTTATGATGGTAGCTGACAGACATTCGTGCTCACTGACTTGTCCAGGCAGGTGTCTGAGCCAGACTATGGTACTGTATGAGACTGTGTGTGTGTGTGTGTGTGTGTGTGTGTGTGTGTGTGTGTAATGTATTGAATAAAGGTACTTGAGGTGTTCTCTTCAGACTTGTTTAAAAATGTAATTTTTAGTTTGGGTCTATGAAGCACAAGCTACTTGACAGTAATAAAATAAATATGTTTTCATCTTAAATGTGTCATCATCCAGACTTCAAGCCCCCATTATTACCATTTCTTTCATGTCCATTTCTACTTCCCTCTGCTGGCCACACCCACATTCTCTCATCTACCCATCAAACATGTTTGTCTTAATGGCAAAGCTTATTTGTAGCCTCTACACCCTCATTACCTGCTGTGTATTATAAGGCAGGTGTTTCCCCTGTCAAAGTTACAGAGGAAATTAGAAACGTGCTCCTGGTGACCTTTCAAGCTTGTGTCAGGGGAGGTCTAGATAAGAACGTGTGGAAATTACTTTAATTACTAAGACCATCTGACCCAGAGCTCAAACACACTTTTCAGTGAAGAGTTTTACACGCAAAAGACAGATGAAGGAAGTTCTGGTCAAGTCCGCAAAGACGGAAAAATATAAAGGCCTACAGAACGTAACTGAAACACATTTTATACTGACTGTAAAGTGCAGATGTCAGGGCATTTAAAATATATGTAAAAATGGCTGCCTACATTTTAAACTGACATAGTGGAGGAACATCGCAAAGAAACTGTCACTGACCCACTGTGCTATAATTAAGCTTTTATGGTTTTACAAATCATGCTTTCTTTTCTTCATCTGCAGATTCTTAAAAGTTATGCACGCCGTCTCAACTCGAGCTTTTGGAAAAGTTTCCGTTTTAACCAACTTAATGGCCTCATGTAGAAGTTTTGATGAATTATAAATTCGTTGTGTATTTTCCTTTTTCCTTTCCTTTCCTTTGCTTTCCTGTCCTTGCAAATGATCTCATAGTAGCACAGTAAGTACATGAAATGCTCAGTGACTATAATTTGTCTTGCTGCATAGCCCCGGTGTTATGAATGAGACCAAGGATGTGTGTGTGGTTGGTGGGGGAGTCGGTTTAAAAACGAAAGACTGAAAGATGCAGAGATGAAAAGGTTTAGATGGAAAGAGACAAACTCCATCTGAACAACCGTCTCAGCGTGTTCCAATTACAGCAGCTTTGAAGCAGAGTCCAGCAAGACGGTGCTTTTGGCCCATCCAAGAGGGGAAGAGAGAACAGAGATTTGAAAGCGGGAAAATGGGGGTGGTATGCTGAGAGGGGCACATGGGCGAGGGGAAGAAGAAAGCTGGGCTGAGAGAGAGAGGGTGAAAGGGTAACTGATTCTCATGACAGAGAGGGGAAAAGAGATAAAGGCCAAAAATGAAAGAGAGGAAAGGGACAACAAGGGCATGAATCACTTAGAAAGTGAAAACGTTGAGCTCGAGAGGTTGCAGAGAGGAAAAAGAAAGAGAAGGCAGCACTTGCATCACAGTAAGCCCTTGTTAGAGATGATCAATCAGTTACACTGAGCTGAGTTAACAAGCAGGGGCCCGGTCTGCAAGTTCAGTTCCTGCCCTAATAATCCACTACATACACACATCCACGCACACACACAAAAGTTGTACATCCAGTGCGCTCTTCAATTACTCATATAGAGACCCGAAAATCAGCGACTTATTCCAGCCTGTTGCACAATCCTCTTCTGCTCCTCATCAAACTAAAAACTCTCCTGTCAGTGCAGATTTTTCATGCTTCAAAATCAAAGCCTGTCTGCTCACAAACTTTTTCAGTGGTGGAATAAATTTTTAGAGAGCAATATCAATTTCATTCATTTATTTATTTGCTCAGGAGAAGGCATTAAAAGTCCTGCAATTAAATATAAATGTTCAGGAGTATCAGGAGTGTCAAATTATTGCATTATTATGAGTGACTATGTATCCATTAAATGTGACTGGTTGAAACTGAGTTAATTTGAACTACTTTACATACTTGAAGGGGATTTGGCCAATAATGATGCTTCATTTTTAAAAGATGGGCATATGTTACTTTAGCTTAGCATTAAGCAGCAATCGGCAAGTCTATATTTTCTTTTTTAATAAATTTATACTCAAACTGAGGTGGAAAAATGACAAATATATTTTATCTTGTTTGTTTGTCTGCACAAAAGCCAAACTGAAAAACAACAAGTTGCAGTTATGATCTGTATGTTAATGCCTCTGGTCAGGAAATAGTCCGTCACATGACCCCGAGTGAAACGGACAACATGCAGGCCTATGTCAAGATTTTACACTGACATTAAGAAATGTGTTAATCTGTGGCCTTTAGAGGTACTGTTGGTGGAATAGCTACATTAGACCCTGGAGCCTGAGCCAAGCTAGTTGTTTTGCCAGATGTTTGTCCCAGTTTTTAGACTAAGCTTAGACAGACATGAGTGTGGACTTGATCTTCTCATCTAAATGAGTGCATTTCCCTAAACCTTGAAATATTTCTTTAAGTAAAATACTTGGATAAGTGTCCTTGCATCACTTTTCCTTTTGTTGCTGGATTGCATACCAGTTCAACTTGACCACCTCTCACCTCAGCCACAAAACTGCTCTGACTGTGTGAAACCAGCTCTCTGTGACAGAGTCAGTATTGTACTGTAACACTGTGAGCTTTCACCTACTTTCACTGTGGAGAATTGTCTGAAAACAACCATAAAGCAGAGATAGAGAGGAAAGCCACACACTCACATGTGCACATGTACAAAAGTCAAAGCTGAGGTTGGCAGCCGCACCTTATGATTGAGTCCTCTTTTCCTGATTCTCCTGGCATCACTTCCTGTGGACAGGACCAACAGGCACAGCAGCAGCACCACAGAGCCCGGCATGGTCCGTGTCCTGCACCCCAAATCCAAACTCTCTTTGTGTCCCCCTCCTTCTCCTCTCTTCCTGTCTTGGAGGTATTCCTTATTCTCTCTTTATTTTAAAGTTTGTCCTTTAAGCGTGGGTCCTCTTTTATGTAGCCTCTCCAGCTGAAGCAATAACTCTCCGGTGCTCATGTGCAGCCAGAGATTATACAAGCCCTCTCCCTCCAACAGGACCTGCCTTCACATCCGCCTGAGGAAAAAGTGCAGGGCAGAATGACAGAGTAGAGGGAAGTAGTGGGAAAGTACAGAGGGGGTGAAAGGAGGCAGTGTGGGGAAGAAACGAAAGGAGAATAGTTAGAGGAGCAAAAGGAGGGGAAAGGGAGAAACAGCAGCTGTCTGTGCATCAGTTGCTGAGAGCTCAAACTGTCTGCTGGAACTGTGCGCGCACATGTCTCTGGGAGAGAGGAGGGGAGGAGAAGGGGGTGTAAAGAGGGAGGGGAGAGCGTTGGAGAGGGCAGTGTGTGTGAGACCTCCCCCTTGCCCCCGTGCTGCATCTCACAGCACATCTGGTGATCCTTATGTGAATTTGACAGAGTTGTGTCAATGTGCGGCCGGGACATATTTTATATTCTGGCCTCGCTTTGCATGTTTTGCTCGCGTGTGGTTTTGTAGGAGGGAAAATAAAAGGCTTCGCTAAGTGTGGGGTTTGAAAATACTTGTTGACTGCTAGCTTGGAGATCAAGCGTGGATTTTAACTATTAACTGTCCGACATCCATATTTACATTCCTGAATTCCCTCGGGGACAGGATGTGGATGAGTTATCTGACAGTGCGGTCGGGAATCCACCTGAATGTGTTGAATGTGTTGAATGTGTGTACATTCCTGGGTCTGTATATTATGTTATGAGAAGATGCTGTGTGATTCCAGTTGCACTGACCCATAAAGAATGAAAGCATGTGGTGTGTTTCGGGGAAGGGGGCCTCTCTGTCTCTTTCTCCATCTCATGCTTCCCTTTTTCACATCTCCAAAGTTGCGCACCCTCTCAAAGTAGGACATCTTCTCCCCCCTCACTTACCACTAGACCTTTCTCCCCTTTCCGTCCCCTCCCCTCACTCCATTCTCAGTGTCTTGCACTGAAAGGAGAAAGAATGCTAAGCCCGCACAAATCTCAGTCATTATTAGTTTTACAGGAGCAGGGCTCATGTCACTGGGAGGCCCCGGCTTCACTTACACAATAGACAGAGTAAAGAGCTAGAGTGAGAGAAAAACGAGAGAACAGAAAGGGGGGGTTACAGAGATAGTGGAGTGGGGCAAAGGAAGAGATTACATGAATGAATATGTGAGAAATTCATGAGCCTGTCCAAAGGTGCCCTTCGTTTAGCCTCGTTCCCTCAGTAACCGGTGCTAAATCTGTCAAGCTGCTGATGTTGCATAGTGCATAATGCAGAACAGGGGCAGGCTTACAACTCGAAATTCTCAGAAAACTGTGTGCATGTAGTGAGCTAGTTAGCCAGACATGCTAATGCTTGTAGTTTATATGCATTTAGGCAATGCACAATCTCTTTCTTACAGTTGGACCCCTGAATTTGCGTTCTAAAAATGCTCAAATAATGCCACCCTGTACACTCTTTTCATAGTGAGTAAAGAAATCTAAAGCTGAATTGACCCTATGATGGATTGTGTTGCTAAATTTAACAAATTTATCCTCTCTAGATGATATTAAAACTGTACAAAAGCTGGGGATGTATCATGCTGGGAAATCTGGTGATGTATTGAGATTGTAGCTTGCTGTTATCCAGGCATCAAAGGCAGCTACATAGCACATATGCTTTGCTGCTCACGTTTACTTCCTTAAAACTGGGGTACCCAACCCTTGAAAGTCAAGCTGTCTGCTCCCGCTGCAAAACTGATTTCCCTGTGTGACAATAAAGTGAATCTGAATCTGATCTGAATCTGAGGAAGCAACTCCCTGCATGTGCTCTGATTCGTGTTTTTATTTCATTTTTTGTCGCTCTCTCTTTAAAGGCCAGTTTACACCAAAGATGCACTACGAGATGAAACGATTGCAGGGAAAGTTGCAGAGATGTAAACTGGTCCATCTCAGCTCGACTCAAGCTGGCGGACGGGGTCACCTACAACTTAGTTTGTCATGTCAGAACATGAGGCATGTCACTTGTTTCAACAGCCAATCAGCTCGCAGCGACATCACCTGTTGCTTAGAAGCACAGAGCGGAGCAGCCAATAGGAACACACGCTCTCCGGAATGACCCGTGACTGGCTGAAAAGTTCCAGTCACAGTCTGAATACAGAACCAATAAGAGCTGCAGAAGTCTGGTGTTCTTTCAGACCAGATGAATAACAATATGCTGAAAGACTGTTATAGAAGTTTTGCCTGATTACACCAAAAATTAACTGCCTACCTCAGCTTTAGTTTGAAATTTTGCTGTGGCTTAGAGAAGGTATTTTATGATAAACAGACTTTTAAATCAGAAATTTACTGACTTTATTAAAATTATACACCACAAGAAAACAAAATGTGGAAAATCATTTTGAAGCATCTGAAGGTGGCTGCTAAGATTTTGCAACAGATGCAAAATTCACTTGAAATAAAATCAGCATTCAGCTCTGTGTTTTATAACTTTGTTTTCTTTATTTCTACAGTTCAAAACTCTGAGATATCTTCAGTTATTTCATAATTAATGGGGACAAACTGCAGCTGCATAGGTTCCAGTCACAGACAGTGTGCTCATATTCCCAGACATGTTTTCACATACATCATCCACATCCTGTCTCCTTTTTAAATCTGGAATGTATACATAAATATTAAATAAACTCAACAATTGTATTCATGAACAGGATATGGTGCAGAAACATTCACACATTCCAGCTTGCGGATACAACCACTTGAAGTGCATGCAGATACACACACACACACACACACACACACACACACTGTACTGATACTGTACTGTAAATCACAGCTGAATCAGACATGGCAGTCATTCTGGACACAACATGTGATCGAGCAGTTGTGAGCAGAATGTGAATTGATCTGAGAGAGAAAAAAGAAAAAAAAAAGTCTGCTTTGTGACCGACTCTACACTGAAAAGGCAGAAATTCCTTTTATCTGAGAGGAGTTATGTGGAGGCAAAGACATATTGTTGCTGTTTCTGCAGGGCGGAGTGTCTGTGCGTCCCAGGGGGCTTCATATCACATGCTTCTACTCTCTGATGGTCAAGATTAATTCCAGTCTGATTCATGGCGTAATAGTTGGTAACAGTCCAGAAGTGGATCTGGCTAAGCAGTCAGGGCAGCTCCTCAGCCACACATTACTAATACACAAGCACAGTAAGTATGCTTATATATGCAGGGGAAAAATATATGTATATGTTTTGTAATGAAGTCCAGATCTGAAGATGTGCACTGTTGTGGACCAACAGAGATCTATTCAAATGTTGTTAGTATGTTTCTGTGTGCAAATATACAACAGTCAGTATTTATATACAGTATGTATTTGTTGTCAGGGTTGAGAGGGTTACTTTGCATATGTAATAGGTTACAGATTACAAGTTACCCTATAAAAAAAGTAAAAAATAATGCAACTTATTACATTTTGTTACTTTTTGATGACTTTTTAAATTTCTAACAAATGTTTCCATCTC
>JAPZDX010000022.1:284794-295002 GCA_029783625.1 Naso annulatus
AAACATTGAAACATCTCTAAAGAGACAAAAATATATATACAGTGATATAACACCGGGTAAGCATAAAAATGGACAATATTAACAGTACAGTAAATAACATGTTAATAAATATAACTGAGGATGATTCAGTGAAGACAGGCCACTTCTCCAGTATCATAATTTCTTCTGTTTCAGTTATACATGCAGCTGTCAGCAGGTCAGATAGGACAGATAACAACCTTAGTGAACTGACATGTACTGTTTTTGTGATTCTCATATGTAGGGAAGAAGAGGAGCCGTTAGTAGGAGTCTTTCTACCGCTGTGTGCGGTGTGGACCTAAGACTCGGCAATGCATAGCAAGCTTGGTCCATGTTGAGACTAGGTGAGGAAATCTTCATCACTGGAGGATTTTACCTCTCCGGAGTGAGCTTCAAAACTCTCTCGGGAATTCGAACTCCTGTGTTCCAGCTGAAAATTTGTGTCGCTGGTGTAAATAGTTTTCATGCCAAATAATCGCCAGTGAGTATTTCCCATTTCTGTGTTGCTTATTTGTGATGCTTCCAGTGTGTAACAGCCTTTACCTGTCTGGAGGCATGTGGGTGCGTCTTCTTCACTCTCATAGTCAGGTCACTGTCTC
Source organism: Naso annulatus (assembly GCA_029783625.1). Taxonomy (NCBI): domain Eukaryota; kingdom Metazoa; phylum Chordata; class Actinopteri; order Acanthuriformes; family Acanthuridae; genus Naso; species Naso annulatus. The sequence continues at coordinate 285,412 of JAPZDX010000022.1, forward strand.
CCTGACCTGCAAAACTCTCAACTTCCCTCAGGAGCTGCATTTGTTGGTTCAGTCAGCCAGGCAGAGCTTCCAGGTGATTCTTTAGATTAAAGGGATGTCTTGCAGCGTGGCATCCTGGGTCTTTGCACATTCTTTTTCACTTGGATGTTTTTCTTTCTTTACCCATGCAGTAAGACCCAGCTTCTCTTAGCCTGACTAAACCTACTTCTGTGAGTCACTATCGTAACCTGTTGTGCCTAATGAGGAAGGAGAGACCTCTCTAAAGGACTTTAGGAAGTCTTTAAAGCACTTAGACTCACACAGTTAATTTAAAACCAGTTTTATCCCTTTCATGTGTCGTATATCAACAGCAATAAAAGTCTGCTTCGCTCTGTTTTACTGACTCACATTCACAGTGAGCATCAGCTGCATCCCAGCATTTGGTTTTAATGCGTGGCTTATAGAATACAAACTTTGAGCAGCAGGAGAGGGCAGATAAATCCCCGACTCAATCGCTATCGCAGTCAGTAATTGGATGTGTGTTTGTCTTGTTTGTACAGTTTGAGTTTTACTGATGTGATAAAACAGAAAACACACACACACACACACACACACACACACGCACGCTCTGGATTCAAGCAAAGAACAATTGTCTCGATTTATTCAGTCATAAAGAGCCAAGAAGAGTATAACTGGCGCCATCCGCTTCACTTCAACACGGTAATGGAAAAGTTTCAACACTGGTAAAGTAATTTGATAATGTTGGTCTGCATCTCCTCTTTTTAAGGAGCATGATTTTTGATTGTTGACATATGGTGCATTGTTGCTTCTCCTGTGTCGTCTTTTTGTGTGTGTGAGTGAAAGCAGTAATGACCTTGATGAGTTTAAGAGGGCTGTTCAAAGATGCCAGCTGGCATGGGCTGATTGAAAATGGAAAAATATGAAAACAAGAAGCTGGAGGGAGAAAGAAAGGCAGATAGGTTGATAAAAGGAGAAAGAAAGGGAATGAGGAGTGACTGACAGACAAAAAAGGGGTTCATGTCGACTAAACATCCGCCTGACTTCTGTATTGTCTCTTCATCTTTTCCCTGTGAAATATTTTTGCTTTTTCTCCAAGCAAAGCTGATGTTCACACAGCTGATTTTTAAATTGTAACTAAAAAAAAGTAATCTAAGAGTCAGCACCTGGCCAGTTGAGAGGGTTCAGTTACCTGTTTCAGTGTCCACTTCTGCCCTCGGCTGAGGTGGTGTATGGGTCTGGTCTCTTGGGCTAATGCTCATTAAGCTAAATCCCCTGTTGCTACACTAATCATTTCTCATTACCACCATGTCCCTCTCTTTCCTCTTAATCAGAGATGAGGTTAGAACGATTTCATCTGCTGCCCTATCAAAATCCTTTATCCTCCCTGAATCAGCACAATGTCCGACTGCACTCAGCTCTGAGGGTTCCCCTACATACAGTAATTGCTTCTTTTCTGTCACTCTCCCTCCTCACATTCCTCAGCTTTTTTCATTTTTCCTTGCCGTTTTTCGACTGTAGCTTGCCAACAGTTCCTGTCCCCTCGTGAGCTGCCTCTGTTTTAAGTTTCCCTCCTCATGTTTTCCTCTCCCAACTTTCCCCCAGCTGGTTTCTCCACTTTCACATGAAGTTATCGTTCAGTTTCTCCTTCAGTTTTGTCCTTTTCCTCACCCACCACTTTCTCTTCTCACCTCTCCTCTCTCTCGTCCCCTAATTCTCAGTGCTTTGATCTCAGGTAGCTGTGCAGCATTCCTTAACATGACCCCCGGGAGCAAGGTCAGGGAAAAAAAAGAAGAAAAAAGAAAAAACTGAAAACTATTTCAGCTGTTTCTATAGCGACCCTGAGCCCCAGGGTGCCACTGTGGGGTCAAACTAACCGGGAGGCCCTTCAGTAAGTCCAGTTAGACTTCAAAGCTCTCCCTGTGTTTTCAGCTTTATTGGAGTCGATGTTAAAAGGGGTCAAATGTAGACAATCCCATATCTCTGCCGCTCCTCCTCCCCTCTTCACACACACACACGTGCAGAGGGTTGTTGGTCAGTTGAAGACTGAAATAAGGTAATAAACAAACAGCTCGCACACTGCAGTGATTCACTGTCTACGTCTTTATTGTGACAAGACGACATTTCGAGTTCAGTGCTCCCTATCAGACTAAACGAGACCGATGAGGAGCAGTTGTGTTTGAAATGACTGGCTCACTTTGTGTCTGCATTCTCCTATCTGATGACTGAAATACTCTTAAAGACAAATAAAAGACATAAAGGCACATGGATTTGTCTCACCAGGTCTCTTCTTTCCTGTATGTAAACGAAAATCATAGTTTGTGTGTGTCACTTTCATAAGGAGAACTCAAATAAGGGAGCTGCAGATCCCCCAAAGCCCTGAATTTTTGTCCCCTGTGAGGGTAATGCCCCCAAAACGCTACATTTCCCATGATGCAACTCAATACCCATCAATGAGGCTGGAAAAATCTATATTCACTCTCCACATCCAAGCTTAATGACATCAGACTGATGTCATGAAAGTGACAAGTAAAGTGAACTTCACGTGTAAAATTGGTGGAGTCCCCCGTATAGGCCATCTAGTGGTGAGGCTGCAGATTGCAACCAAATGAATATCCCTCCAACATCCTCCCCTTCCAAGCATGCAGAGTCTACAGCGGCCACAAAATTAAAAAAAACATTACACCATGTTCTTGATGAATACTCAGTTCTGATTGGCTAGAGGGTGTCAATTAACTTTTGATATACGGACACCTATGGAACTCATCAAGTAGTTCCAGTTTAACAGTCTGTTCACTGTTCCAACTTATGTGCTTCAGCCACAAACTTTGCGACTTTAGAAATAAATTAAATGAAAAAAATCTGAATATTTCATTTCCGATACTAAGTATAATGCAGTGCAATATCCGCTGAGCACCACAGGATGGCGCTCGTAACACATGAGCTGCAAAAAGTAGCCCTCACTCTGACAGTAGTAAATTAAAGTTAAAGTGTCGCTAGCTAAACTGTCTGACGTGAAGCAATGGTTCTCTCATGGAAAGGTGAGTAAAATGTTAGTAACCGTGTTTAGTAATTGTAACTTCACGCTGCAGGCGATGATGCAAATAAACGCCATTTTGTTTGCAAAATTTGTTATTGATTTGAGGACTGTGACATGGCTGACTGTGCAATATTATTGATTTTGAATATTGCTAGCATAACATTAGCTCTCAGGCTAACAGCTGAGCTGAAGGGTTCAGTCAGCTGAGTGGACTAGTTTATCTCCCATTGCTATGTTGTATCTGTAGCCCGTCCCGTTTACTGGGGTATTGAATTATGTTTTCATTACATAAAAGCCTTATGGCATTGTCATGATTATTCCAGTTATTAGTCAAGCTCTCAGGTGTTGCCAAGGAAACAGAGTTTTTGCTTGTTAAAACTTATTATTATTACTATTTTGATCACAAAAGGCATGGAACTATAAATAAATTGTCTACTTATTATTTTCTTTGGTAAGTTACCATGGTTTGAGCGGGATAATGCCCGCCGAGGTGTCCATCATCAAGAACGGATGGACTTCGAGCCAACATGGAGCCGACTGTCCACGGCTCCACGTCGTCCATTCATTCCTGATAATGGACACCTCGTCAGGCATTATCCCTTACATAAAAGAATCTTTCAAGGGCCAGTGTTTGGATTGTAAATTCTGGGCTACATTTATGAGGCTTGGAGGGTCTATTGCATCCTACTGCCAGTGGTGCTGCTCTGTTGCAACCTGGGCTGCCTCTTATTCATTAATTCCTGTGTCTTTAAGGCTTTTAAATAGTAGCAGATAAAGCCAGAATAAGCACTGGATGATGATTACTTATTTGCATATTTGTGCTTAATGTTATTTTTTTCCCTAAAATTGGTATTTTTACCACTTGATGTCATTTGTTTATTTTTTAAGATTTTTTTCTGACTGTATTTCTAATTACAACCCTTGTAAACATACATGTATTTGAAATAGTTAGGTACTTGTTGCAGGGTACCATGTTACGTACTAGGGTCATTATTGTGATATTTGTTGTCGTTGAATAATATGTTGAATGTTGTCTCTTTTTTATGGCTAAAACATAGGTGAAGAGCACAAGACAAGTTTATCACTTTGGGACAATAAAAACTATCTAACATACTGTACAAACTCACTGTACATATGAAAGGCTCATTCTAAGGTGATTAGATAGCAATGAAAACATACTCATGAATATTATACCCCATTGCTGCCATACTGTACAAATAGATCTCACACAAAAGGACTTTTATTAGTCAGCTCAATCAATATAAATATCTTTATATAAAGAAAATGGTGTTCAATCGACACTGCCTGTTTTTTTTGCTGGTCAGTCAGACCTACAGTATCATTTCCTTTATGTGCATTACAGACAGTATGTAATGAAAAGGTCCAACTTCAATCCTGTAGAGGAAATAAAATTTAACTTCACTAGATAGAAAATCCTCAGAAACTTTCTAACTGGCTGTCTTCCTTTCCCTGATAATAGGTGGCCTCTCCTCTGTCTTGGCAGTCAACCATAACATATTGTGTGTGTGTGTGTGTGTGTGTGTGTTTAGTTTTCATGTAGAGTTTCTATGAAACATGGATTATGTCTTTGTTCCTGTCTAGCAGATCAAAGGCTTGTGGTATTTTGAGACCGGCTCTCTTGCTGTTGCAAGTTCTCTTTTCCGCAGTCTCTCCTCCTTTGGTGTGTGTACATATGTATATGAGTGTGTGCATGTGTGCGTGTGTGTGTGTGTGTGTGTGTGTGTAGCTTATGTCTGTTAACACTGGGTTGGGGGGAGCAGTAGGGGTCACTGTTTGTAAATTTTGGATTTGAGTTTGTTATTGCAGATTCATGCAGACCAGTATGTTTATTTATGTTTATTACATCTGAATTATACCAGGCTGAAGATGTTTATCTGGTGCCTCTTGTTGTTTGGGGGTTATGAAAGCTAGTTTTCTTGCTGGTTGCACATACCAAACATTTTGCAGTAGATAAAGAAAACAAAGAGCTTTTCTCTCTGGCTTTAAAGCTTCATCAGAGTTGACCCCGACCAAACGTGTTGTTGTCAGAGATGTAGTCTAACACTTAAAAATGTTGTAATTTAATGGGAGTGTAGATTTGTATTTATATATTGTATATTTTACTTTTAGCTGAAAATGATGAGTTGAGTTTGAGTACAGAACTAGAAACTGATGCAACTAAATGTAATTTGGTTGTCTGGGCTGCATATGTAAATTCTTACCTGCAGTATAATCATATCTGGATGTATCTGCACTGTTCAGCTCAGTACTGCAGTGGAAGATTCAACTGCAGAATCAAGATCTTCTCACTGGAGGGAGCCAGAGTCACATTTTCACTTTGCAACGGAGCGTTCAATGATACATGACATGAGGACGAAAATTATTCTGAATTAAAGCTTAGTGACTTTACAGACAACACACATAAAACACCTGCTTTGGCTTTTTGAATCGACTTCTTAACTTACAATTTTAAAAGCAGTTGACTAAAACTCATATGGCTCCATGATCATTGTGTTCCAGACACATTTTGCACCTGAGTGACATAACTGCACAGCACCTACAGGTTTCTTTGTGGGAGAGTGAAAGTATGTTACTGCAGCTTAAAACATTCCAGAAAGTGAGTTCAGTGCTCAATATGAACATTTTAGGAAAAGAAGAGGATTACTGGAGTAGGAAGAAGAGCTGTTTTCTATTTTTCTTTTAAAGCGGGACCCTCACCTCACCCTCGTTATTGCTGCTTTCACATTAATTCTGGAAAACTGCAAAACCCTCCCAACAATATATTAAAATAATTAGGTCGAAAGTAAAACTTAAAACAATAAGTAACTGAAAGAGCAAAATACTTTAAGATGACTTTTAATTTCTTAAAAGAACATATATACAAATTTCTTCAGTGTGAGCGACCAGAATGCATAGTAGAAAATACTAGAAATAAGTGATTATTTAAGGCAAATGACTGATCACACTCATCGATCAGCGAGCTTTTGGTTTACGAATAAGGCAAAAACTTCCTTCCCTTTTAGTGCTCACAGTGTCGATAAATAAAACAGATCAGTTGTAAACTGCAACTTATAAAAAGTAAATTTTTATAAACCCCTGCCAACAGACACTTTGTCTGTGTGACTGACAGACTAACACATAATCTCAGACGGACACAAACACTAGTTACTGTTGATCCAGCAGATGATTCTTTACATGACTATTTCTTTTTGGCCAAAAAAATCCCACTGTCTTAACATTTCCTCAATAAAAACGTGCAGCTTTGCTATCCAGAATCTATCAGCCACAGATACTGTATAATGTTTCCTTCATTCAGGTCATGCTCTGCTCTTGTCCCATTTTCTCTGCATGCATTTTGAGCTTCGTGCATTACTTGGCGGTTGGCCTCTGACTCCCGCGGGTCATCTGATGGAGGAGGAGCAGGAACATGGCAGAGACGATGAGAGCCACTCCTGCCATGAGGAACCCCGTCCCGTAATCACTCATCTTGTCTATGAAGAATCCTAAAGGGAAATTTGAGTGTGAGTTATTTGCAGTTTTGACAGTGTCATATTTTTTGTAATCTTCTGGTCTAATGACAACAGTATAGCCTGACTGGAACGCTGTAACACAGTTATTGTTTTATTTTGGCTTAATGACTTTCTATCAAACGAGGTAAATGACTGAAGGAGAGATAAGGAAGACAGGATTGCATGAAGATTTATTTTTATCCCACGGCAGTGAGAGTTTGCCAGAGCAAACCTCTCATGATGGAAGTATAATTAGAACACTTTGATGAATCGTCAACATCCATCAACTCTGGTCTTCAAAGTGCTCAAAGTAGTGAACGGTACAGTAAATAAGATAGAATTATCCTGTGTGTCAAGGGGAACATGTGAAGTTATAAATAGGACACCACCTTCACTTTAATTAGCTCTTTACTTTATTTGAGGTCAGTTTAAGCCTTTAGCGTTATCTTATATTTAACATTGACATGTGACGGTAACTTAGGAGGTTTTCAGGAACTTGTCAACCAGAAACTAATGGAGATATTAAAAGAAAAATGAAGAGGATAAGAACCAAGCAGGAGAGTGAAAAGTGCTGTTTGTCTTCCAGCCTTGAGGACAGTGACAATGCCTGCTTATCCTTTGCAAGGGCCTCGGGGGGGCTGACACTGGGTGATTAATTTATAATCAAAATATATGCTTTGCAACATAGAAAGTCCAAGTTCCTCTACATATACAGTACATCCTACAGAGTGCGAGCGTTTCACACTTTAATAACTGACATCTCCCTCATTGCCTGTTTTTGCTAACAACATAGTCTTATTGGAAATCCATAAATACCATCAAGCGAATTCAAACCACAATAATTTGAATGTGTTATTTTTCCACCCCGCTGGAAAGGTTTCCCCAGCTGATTTATCTCTGGCTGTGCTCAGAGGCAGGACACTTTCTGGCAGGGGTTGCTGTGTCTGGGTGCCAAAGTCAAGCTGGGTGTTTTTCCAAGCTGTATTTACCGCTATTGTTTAGAGTTGTGTGTGAAAATGGGTCACAACCTCAGTAATCAGGTTCAAATGCTCATTGGTTCGTCGGACAGCGCTGTGGGTGGTGGAACTGTGTACGTGTTGGCTTAGAGGAAGGAAAAACAAAGATACAAACAACAAACAAAGATTGTATTCTGCTGGATGCGAGCCCCATGGGCATGTTAACTGATATTAAATTGAATACATTAATTAAAATAATTGCAAGCAGATTGCTAAAGTAGCTGGCTCATTTGGGTAGCTTTTCTGCCAGTGACAATTTATTTTATTCTATTTTATACACAATATTTTAAAGCACTGTCCCTTAACTTTACTCCAATTTCCTGAGGGCCCCCTGTAGCATCACCCCACACTGAAAATCATTGTCTTAGGCCACAGGTTTCCTTGCCATTACAGTATAGTCTCTTTTCCATTACATGCTCCCAGCTCAACTCAACCCTACTCCACTGGCCTTCTTCGTTTTCCATTATGTAAGTCTCTGGTATCTACTTTTTGGTACATACTCCGTCGAGGATCCAGATAAGCTGAGCAGGTACTAAAAGGCGACGTGAAACACTGCAGACCACTGACTGGATGTCACGGCAGTTTCGCATGGTGTCACTATGACAACCAGCTACACTAAGGGGGCGCTATTTATCTTCTAATGGTAAACAACCTCAAGAAAAGTACCCGATACTAAAGATGAGTGAGGTAGAGAAGAGTAGAGCCGGTAACATGTAATGGAAAAACGACTTACATGATGTGTGAACCTGGACAAATGTCACAACAGAATGGAAGTCAGTGGGGAAGAAACTCAATTTACAGGGGAAAAAAGAAATCTTTGGGAAGTGATCAGCCATGAAATTAACACAGCCATGGTGTCTCCAGATATTGTAATTTTTGCACAGTGGCTTTCTGAGTATAATAACCTCAGCTCCGGTGGGACGGACCATCGACGAAATTTATGATCAATGACAGGTGGTGCTGCATGTCGTGAAGGTATAAAAATCTCATTTTTGTTGAATAGACTCAGTGGTCTGTACTGTAGTTACAATGGTGAACAACATATAAGCACATCCATTGTGTGAGAGTTAATGTGTCAGAAGAATACACAGAAATGAGAGACAATATAGCATTGATTTAATGATTTAGGCTTTGTCCAAAGCTAGCAGAAATGTCTTGGCATTTAAATTTGCTTTTATTCTGTTCTATGCTCTTTTACTCTGTGCAGCTTCTTCTTTTTTGTTGGCAACTTCTTTTTTGGTTGGCCTGGTGGTGCAGATCACAGGGAATATTACAGCAACAACTCAAAGCTGAAATCATTTCTTTTTGATATGCATAGCAGCTACACTGTGTAGGCCGCTTGCATTTGACTATCAAAGCATCTGTCACACTCACCAGCAATGGGCGGCCCGAGCAGGCCTCCGCTGCTGCGTATGAGCATGAAGAACCCCAGTGCGCTTCCGAGTCTGTGGATGCCCACAACCTCAGCCAGCACGGTGATGTGGATGGCGACCGTGGCGCCGTACACCAGGCCGTAAGCGGCGCTGAAAATAGCCAGCTCTGTGAATGAGGAGGCCAGCGGGCAGAGGAGTGTCACGGTACCTAGCAGAATCACTGTAGCTGTCAGCTGCTGCACCTGGAAGGAGCAGAGACACGGGGGATCAGCTGGTGCACCTACGGTGACCTCCACACCCATACAGAATTCATCATTGCAGAATATACATCACTTCTTTACAGGAATAGTTTAAAAGACAGACTACCTGTTCCCACAGTGTTGATGCTACGCTTAGCCAATTAGCAGGTGCTTGTATGTTTATTATTAGTGTACAGACGTGACAGTAGAATTAATCCTCATACTTAAATTAGCTATGTGCAGAATTCAGTTGCATTAGATATCAGGAAAAACGTATTTTGTTATGTGAAGAAATGGTGGCATATTGACGTCTAGAATGGCCTATGTGTTGTTATCTAGTTTCTCAGTTTTTTTGTATTGGTAAGCAGGATGGCTGACTGTTCATGTTAGTTCATGTGAGCCCCCCTCCATTCATAA
>JAPZDX010000022.1:295102-306110 GCA_029783625.1 Naso annulatus
GGGACGACTAACGTCACAAGCTGTTCGGATTCAGATTCAGATTTAGACAACTTTATTTATCCCCAAGAGGCAATTTATTTGTAGCTTTCCCAGTCCATACATCTATACATACATCAGACAACCAATGATTAAGTCAAAGGAAACATATTAAGAGAATGGGACAGGAGGGATAAGTTACAATAAAAACCTCAAAACCTACAACTAAGTATGAAGATAAGAGCAAAAAAAAAAAAAAAGAAAGAAAAAAGAAAGAAATAAAAGCAATACATCTTAAACTTCCTCTAAAATAACCGACATTTAAAATGACTGAGGTCTGTATTCAGCAGCTTAAAAGCAGACAGGATAAAGGACTTAGATTAATGATTTGTTCTCCTTAAGGGCACATTATAACGTCGGCCTGAGGGCATCTGAGTGAATCCGGTCGGAAGAATGTGATCTGGTTAGCGTTTATTATCTTTTTGCTTTCTCAGCCACCCCATTCTCTGAAACTGTGCCAAAGTCCTTCTGCTAATTCCAATAATCTTGAAGCACACCTTAACTATGCCACTCAGACGGTTCGTGTCTTTCACAGACAACCCATTATACCAGCATAAAAAGGAAAATTTTAGAAGGCTTTCAATAAAAGTATGGTTAAAGCTACACAAGATTGTATCACAGACATTAAAATAATTAAACTTCCACATTAAATGAATCCTGTGTTGACCTTGTTGTTCAATCAATTCTGTGTTTACTTTAAACTTAGGCTGTCAGTAAAACACAGTACCAAGATACTTGTAGGAGTCGCTTGTTCTTGGTGAGTCCTTGTTCTGCCTAAAAAATCAGTGATTAACTCCTTGGTTTTTGACACGTTAAGATCCAAGAAATTATCATCACGCCACTCTACAAAAGCAGGTAAGGCCAGACCATGGTCTGAGGAAGAGTTAGGAGGGCAGTGTCAGCAGAAAACTTTACGATATAACTGCCTTCCTGTGACATTCTACAGGTGTCTGTGTACAAAATTAAGAGTAAAGGTTACAGGACTCAACTCTGAGGTGAGCCTTTATTTGAAAGCCTGGTGCCGGACATGCGTCCATTCCCCAACACCTGCTGGATTCTGTTTGTAAGAAAGTCTAAAAGCAAGACTAAAAACTGATCAGGTAATTTAAAATAGGGTGCAAGACGGTCAATTAAAATAAAAGGCTGCAACTTATTAAAACCAAGAGGAATCAGCAAATAAAAAATCCTTGCACGAGACTTTGGTTTTTCCAGGTGCTTACACCCTCTGTCCAGACTAAAAAGTTAAGCTTTGTCAACACCCTTGCCAGTTTGGTAAGCAAACTGTAAAGAGTCTAATTTGCCATCTATAAGGGAGACCACCATATCTTTTATAACCTTCTCAAAAATCTTCATAATAAGGAATGTAAGTGCATTTGGTCTGAAGTCACTTAATCCCTTGGCATTTTTAGATTTAGATTCAGAATCATATAAATGATGTTATATTGTGTTGTGATTGAGATTCTGTCATGCAACATGGAAAGAGACAACTAGATGTTTTTTGCTTGAAATAACATCACATTATCATTAAGTAGATATGTGGAACAGCTGAGCTAACTCTAACCATTAACAGCGCACCTCTGTCCTGTCTTGCTGCCCAAGAAGGAGGCTACAGGCCTGGCTACAGTTACAGACAGATGAGTGGCTCGGTTAAGTCACAAGCTGTTCAGTAATCACAAAAATGCTGCTACAATGTGTTTTGATAGAGATTCTGCCCCGCCAGGCATTGTGGAAAAAGACAACTCAGCTTGGTATGCACTCAAAGGCTTGCATAGCTGAGTCTCAGTTCTGCACTGCATAAGACTCCTACTAAAGGGCCTTTTACAGCCTTAAAATTCCTCTCAGAGCAAACATGGCACTTGCCTTGAGCAGAGTTGCTGAGAAAAGGGAATGGGGCGGTTGTAGTGCCAGGAGAAAGAGGACGTGCGGCTGACATACTTGTTTGTTTTGGCATAAAGCTGGTTCTGAGCTGCAACCACTTGCGATGAAGTGATTTTGTATATACTGTAGCCCCATTAAAGGTGGGGTCTGCCATTGTAATTCAAACACATTATGTCAACTTTATCAGCTGACTATTTCTAACAGTCTGCTCGGTGTTCATTCTGTGTGCTTACTGAAAAAAACAGTACAGTTAGGGTTAAAGACCCTCTCTCAGTTTCCCTACTCACTATTATGACACTATTTTGAGTGTTTTTAATTCTCAAAAAAAGATCCAAAACACACTAAAAACAAAGTTAAAAATTCCAGTATTACTTCTTGCATATTTTCTGTATTGTACTAGTGTGAATTCTTCAGGCCATCATAACTATGTAGGGAAAATCTCATACTGTGACAGCCCAAGTAGGAGAGTGTGATTATCGTTGTCTATCTCATCCTCGCTGCATGTTAACTTTGCATTCATGATTGTCATGGACAAAGTTTCTGAAGGGGCACTAAGGGGAGGTGTGTATTTGTTGGGTGTCAAATTAAAACAACAAAATTACTCAGCCCACCTTTAACTGCTGGCAAGAATGTGAAAGGACCCAAAGTGCCCAATTTCTCCTCAAGATACTCACATGCACAACGCTACATGGAGCAAATATCCAGTCTAAGCCAAACCTTTGCTTCCAGATTTGTGATTTTTTAAATGTTATCGCTCTGGTTAACTATTAAACTGAACATACCATCTTCACCAGTCTCAGATTTGCCACCCAGCCGAAGAACACCCTTCCGAACAGGTCCAATGCTGCAGAAATCGACAAGAGTGCAGCCGCTTGGTACTCCTCGACCCCCTTACTGCGAGCATATGGAACCAGGAAGAGAGATGGAGCATAGAAACCCAGTGCAGCAAACACTCCAAACATTGAGTACACCATGAATCGAGCGTTGGTGATGAGGGTATAATCTACGTAGCGAAGGATGCTGGTCTGTAGTTCAGTCCTGTTTTGGGAGTCTTGTAGTTCAGTGGGTGAGTGAGGTGTCTCTTCAGGATCGAGACAAGCTTGGATTGTCTCCTGATCAGACTCCTCCGATATTCTTGACTCTTCCATCTCAAGGCAGCTTGGTGTGCTCTGCTCAGAGTCATCTTTTGGTTGTAATTCCAGGGACAAGCCCTCCTCCTCTGCATTCACTTCACAAATCACATCTCTTGTGGCTTTTAGGGGCCTCAGCAGCATCCCACAGACACACAAGTGTAGCTGCAGACCCCCCAGGATTAATAACGCACCCCTCCAGGAGTAGTTGTCAATCAGCAGCTGGAAAAAGGGTGTGAGGACAAAGGTACAGATGCACTCTCCTGCACTGGCCAATGCGTTTGCCACCGGTCGCCTCTTCTCAAAGTATAAGGCCAGCATGTGCACAGTGGGAGTCCATGTCAGTGCATAGCCAAAACCTTCAACAGAAGAGACCAGAGAATGTCATATTATGTTTGTATTTCATGAGTTCATATTATTTTTGTGTGATTGCTTTATTCACCATTTAGGAACCCCACTGTTAAATAGAGTTCAACCAGATTGCGAGCATAAGCCCCTAAGATGACTCCTACACTGCAGATCAGTCCTCCCATTATTACCACAGAGCGATGGCTGAAGTGAGAGCTCAGGGCAGATGCTACGGGAGCTGCAAAGGGACATAAAGGATTCATATATAAAATATATATAATATACAATATGACATTTGGGAAATATTCCAAAAATTGAGGGTACAGATTGTGTACACATGTCTTATGATGTATATTCTTAATATAAACACAGATGTATATAAGAGGAAAAAGATTGTGATAATTACCTATAATGTGAATGGTAGCCACTGCAATAGATGTAATCCATGATGTGTCTGATGCTGATGTTTCAAAGTATTGATGTATCTCAACGTAGAATACACCAAAGGACTTAATGACCCCGAATGTCAGACCAAAGACCAGGAAGCAAGAGACCAGGATGAACCATGCGTAGCCACCATCAAGGGCTGCTGGTGGTGCCACAGCTGCTTTTGTCTTCTGGGCCTTCACTGGAGAGTCCATGTCTATCTGTTTCGATTTCTACAACATTCAAACATTTAGGAAAAATAAACAGATGTTCATTCTCAATCCTACACAAAGGTGAAAGTGAAAGTTTACAATTACTCTGCTGTATGCAGTTTATAAAATTTTACTTTTTCTTCAGTTTATACCGTGTAACATTTTTTACATTAAAAATATATAAAAACAACTATCAACAAACAACTATTTGTTATGTATTTTGTTGAGCTATGGACTAACATCAACAATGTTTACACCTAGTCATCAGTGGTCACTCCAGGCTTCAGGTTAAGACAGTGGCCCTATCACATTTAATCTGCTTCTATTTCCTTATCAGTATGACTCACACAGAAACATTAATGTTACCTAATGTGGATGGCATTAACATTTTGTCAACACTGCAAAAGAAGGCTGTTGAGATTTCTTCAGGCTGAAAAATTTTGTGGCTCTGATGAGCAAAACAGTGAGTGGCAAGTATGTGGCCAACATTAGTCACCTTATTAAAAACAAGTTAATATCTTGTAATTACAAAATAAGTTCTCATAATTAAAAGGTTGGATCTGGGAATTACAATATTTTTTCTGGCCATCATTGGATCTTTTCTTTTAATTAAGAAAGAGTGCCAAATAAATACTACAGGGTGTCAAATTTCTTTTCTTTTATGAACGCACTTGTGTAACAACAAACTCACTGTCTGTGCATGTGCCACACGGTTTGCAAATCCTGTGAGGGCTCTTCATTGCCTCACTGTATTTGTTTGTAGCCAGAGCTGTTGTCAAAATTGTCTGTGCATTTCTGTGATGGCAGGTTAGTAATAAAACATCATAATGACCAGGTCCTCCCATAAGTGTTTTAGTCTAGCAGCAAGTCCCAAAAAAGCTTACGTTTTTGAGATACCCCTACCCAAGGTAGAACAAAACCTGATAGTGTTATTTCATGTCCCATATGTCTCCCATTAATGAAATGGATTGTTAAGGCCTTTTATTTGGACAAAATTATGTAATCCTACCAAAAAATGAGGCAGGAAAGAGTTGTGCCAATGTATGAGAGTTCAGATTTGGTAGTGTCTGGTTTGAAAGCCAACCTCTTCTATAAGCTCCCAGAAGTCATCATCCAAAAGAAAAAGCCTGTAAGTGCGCACAACACTGTGACTGAAGGATTTTGGGCAAAATGGACGTACTTGTCAAAGGTACAAATCCCCAGCACAAAGGCTAACATGGTCTTGTTGACTGGAAGCAATACACCCAAGATGTTGGGGCCAACTGCCCATATGCTATAAGGACGACACTGGGATGGGTCATTAAAGAAACCTTTGCATGGAAATAAGAGAAGCTTGGAGGCTGAATTCTCTTCAGCAGTTGTCAACATGGTTTCTATGTCTAGGTTGGAGTCAGTTAAGTTAGGAGTACAACCACAATTTCAATGCTACAGAAGGGAAAGGGCTATCACAAAAAGACATCAAGTTCACGGAAATTGTGGAAAATTTTGCCACGCTTTAAAATTGCCCTTTAAGAAGGAAAGCATTCCTTTTTCCAACAACCTCTCTGTGGTGAAGCAAAGGATACATTCCATGAAGAAAAGTTCCTGAGCAACAAGAAGATTTTGAAGAGTACACAACGTGCCTCAACGAGATGATATGTAAAAGCTTTGCAGAGCAATCAGCTGGATCGTAGCTGTGGCAAGGTGAGGTGCATCCCTCACCATGGCGTATATCATCCAAGGAGGAGAACGCTGAAGGTGCTATGTGACTGTGGTGTGGCGTTTACGGGAACATCATTGAATCAATAGCTCCTGCAAGGTCTCAACCTCACTAGCGCCTTGCTTGGAGTCCTCCTCAGAGTCAGAAAGGAACCCGTGGCAGCCATGGGCAACACAGGATCATTGTTCCATCAGGTTAATGTGACAGAGGAGGACAGAGAGTTGCTTTGTTTTTTTGTGGTCAGAGGGAGATCTGACCAAGGAAGTGGCTGAGTTTTGTGTAACTGTTCAGCTATTTGGTGCTGTGTCCTCTCCAAGTTGTACCAGCTTCATCCTAAGGAAAACAACAGATGACAATTGGTTCGACTTTCCACCTACAGTGGTGCAAACTGTCAAGGAGAACTTCTACACTGATGACTTTCTGAAGAGCATGGCTACTGAAAAGGAAGCTGCCCTCATGGTCAAATAGTTAAACGCTCTTTGTCTGAAGGGAGGTGTCAGAGGATACACTCTGGCTAAAAGAATTAGCAATAGTTGCACCATGCTGCAAACTCTTCCTGAAGAGCACAGAGCCAAAGATGTAAAGGAACTGAATCTTGACAGTACCAACCTTCCTGTTGAGCAGGCTCTTGGTCTGCAGCAGTGTGTTGAGATTAATTCTTTCGAGTTCAAGATGGAGGTCCCTCAAAGATCTTGCACCAGACGTGGAATGTTGTCAGTGCTGAGTTCTGTGTATGATGGTCTCGGTTTTCTTGCGCCAGTTGTGTTGCCTGCCAAAATTATGCTGCATGAGCTTTGCAGGAGAAACCATACCTCAGGACATCTTGCATCAGTGGACAAAGTGGTTGCAGGACTTGGATGTTCTGTTTGGGTTCAAGGTTGAAAGGTGCATTTTACCCTAAGGGCTTTGGACGCCCCATACATGCTCAGCTTAATGACTTTTCAGATGCTGGTGGAGCGGGATATTGAGCAGTCATGATGGGTAAGGCTAGAGTTACACCTTTAAAGATGATTACAATTCCTCACGTAGAGCTGACTGCTGCTGTCCTTACTATTTTGCCTGATGTTGAAGACCAAGCTCAGAACAAGCGTTTCCATGCATTTGTGGTGAACAGGGTCCGGCAATCAGAGCAGCTACCAAAACGTCCCAGTGGTGGTATGTTAGCTCCAAGGATAATGCATCCAGAGGAGTGAGGGTTGGAAGTTTCATTCAGGACAGCAGCTGGATTGAGGGTCCTGTTTTTGTGTAGACCAGAAGAGGACTGGCCAGCAAATATGGTGGAGACAGCGATACGAGCAGATTACCTGGAGGTCAGGAAAGAAGATATAGTAAATGTAGTTAATGTGGACAGCTCACCTGATGCCACTAGTTGTCTAATGGCTTACTTTTCAGATTGGAGGAAGCTGAAGGTAGTAGCTGCCTGGTTCCTTAAACTGAAAAGGATTCTTTTGGAGATGACTCACAGGAGGCATGTGACAGAAACTCTCTTGCAGCAAGAAAAACAGGGACCAAAAAAGCCAAGCTTTGTCGACATAAGATCTTTTAGAAGCCGTGCTTGCTAACATTCAGCAGCACAGATTTGCAGAAGAGATTGCTGTGCTGTCATCTTGGAAAGCCGCAGTGAGCAAGCAGAGTGCTCTCTACAGGAGGAATCCATTGGATAATGGGCTTTGAGAGTGAGGACGGTTGACTAAAGGCTCCTTGCCAGAGGAAATTAAACATCCACTTATCCTGTTTAAAAAAGATCAACACGTAGCCTCTCTCATCCTCCAGATCAGACTACTGACAACAGAAGCCATAAATCTGATCAAAATACATTTCCATGAATAAATGACATGGCTTTATTTTGCCCCTCCCCCATCTGGAATTATGAACTGTAGACTCTAGGCAAAACTCCTAACTTGCTAACCATGATTAAGTGGCTGACAGAACTCTAATCTACTACTTTCTAGTAGAGATGTGCTTGGTGTTTATGACCATCTGGTGTTCAGGGAGACACATGCAAAGAGCAATCAAACTCTGTGAGTGCAACTGAACATGGTGCAGCAATTTTCTCATATCTAAATTGCCTTTAGATGTTAATATGAATTCTATATTTCCAAAAAATACTTAACATTGGTATATTTCTTACAGGCAGAGCTAGATAATGCTACATGAGAAAGAATTTAACTTTAAAACCTTTTGATTTGGTAAATATCAAGAACAAAATGCATTAAAAATGAGTTTTTCTATGATTTTTGCCTATTTTATTACTGTGTTTAGAGGCTCACAGCACATAATTTAAATCAATTGTCAACATACTTTTTGTTGATAAATGTGCACTAGATACCAGACTACTTACATACATAATTTCAGCAGAATTGGAGCCAACATTCAAAAGGAAAACAGCATTATGCAGCCCTTGCATCCTTCAGAAAGAGCTCTCTCTCTCTCTGTCTCTCTACTCTCTCTTTTGTATTGGATGAATCATTTTATCCATTGATTTAACCAGTCTTGCCCTACAATAAAGATATTCAACAACAGATTCCTTGAATGAAACACCCTGATGATTAAAAAAATTAAGTTTTGCTCTCACTCAGGTACGAGTACTTGAAAATCTGAGGGCCCCTTCTAGACTATCTGTTTATGATTCAGCCTGAGGTTTACAACTGTCGTCCTCCTTTCTTTACCTTACGTGACATAAGGTCGTGTAAGGCCACTGCACACAGTGTTTCCAAGAGTTTCCCGGTCGACAGTTTAATAATCACATATGGAAATCATTAAACCCGTAGCACTAAACAATACGAAGGAATCATTAAACTGCATATAGTTGAAGCAGTCATTAGAAGAACTCCCAATAATGCAGTTCTCATCACACATTTTAACTCATTATCTGAGGATTTGTACCAGTTCTTCTTGAAGCAAACTGCACACACGTGACTACAGTAATAAAATCCAGAGGGGGTGAGTGATCTTTTTCGCTAGAGTGCTTTTATTTAGGAACACCATGTAAGACTCTTATTAATCTGCTCTGAACTGAACGTAGAACTGAATCCCATAAAACATGAATCATCTGGACTATAGACTTGTGTGAATATTCAGATACAATAAAGTCTGGGTATGTCAGGGAGATAAAATCTTCAGGTACTCAATGATTTATTTATGTACATGTATCTACTTATCAGTACACCATCTTTATTAAAGCGAAGCATATCATTGATGACAGAAGGCCATTCTTGGACATCTTAGGCCCATGAAAAAATAACACAACAGTGGTTACTCCTGCCTAGAGAATTGAACAAAAAGTAAAAATTTGCCAGTGTAAGCTGTTTGTCATCTCTTTAGACCACAGTCAGTGCAAGCAGATTAGATTTGCGGTGCATGAAAGGATTTAGCTCAGTTCCCTTTTCAGCTGATGAAAAACACAAAATAACAATTAAATTGGAGCGTCAAAGACTGCATGAAAAAATGTTTACAAAGGATTTTCAAGCATTTTCATTACAGAGATTACCTACCTTGTGATTGGACTGAAAGAGGTCAGGACACAAATCTGGCTGACCCCAAAAGCTCACAAAACAAGCCAAGGTGAATCACAACAGTTTTCACAGCACTGTGCAATTTACACTTCACACACTTAACATGATCTTAAAATCACATTGCTCCCATACCTGTTGTGGTCAAATTCAGGCCATCATGCCCCTCCTGCAGGCCAGCTCTCCAGGCTTGGTGTGGTTGCCTAACCTGATAGCAGTGACTTGGCACTCTTCCTTGTCACATGATATGGTGGCAGTGTCACTTACGGTGCAATGTGCTTTACTGGCACACTTTCAACCAGGTTAAAGGGTTCAAGGTTCAAACAAAAACAGAAAGAGCATGAGTAAGAAAAAGAAAAACAACATGCAAAGAAAAGAGGATCAAAGAATCAGTGAAAGTTCAGTGAAAGGCTGACAGTGACATGTGCCTTGTTGTGTGAAATCTGATCCTTAAGTTTATGTGTAACACATGCAGATAACCTGGACTTGTGTAACTCATTTTCTCTGTATTCAGCGGTGTGTCAACATGCTGAAAACAGCACATGCAGGGCTGAGTTTTATCGACTGTTTAAGCTTTTTAAGATATCAGAGTTCAGTTATTGTCATTTTTTTACCACAGAGTTGCAGTTTAGTGTGCCTGCAACACAAAAAATACCGTACTAAAATGAGAAAATATTACAATAAAAGTCAAATAAAAAATAAAAATATACTTGCACGCTGTTATGATAGCATTTTATAGAAATAGGATGATTGTCAGGATAAGAGCTTAAGGTCATCCTGACATCAATTGAGGCGTTTTACTGTGTCATGGCTCTAACACAGCCAATAAACTCTTTCCTGTGAACATAAAAAGGAGGAAGGAAGGACTTCTAAGTTCGAGCTGAAGAAGACAAACGAAAATACGTCAAACTGCAGGGCACTCTTGGATCAATAGATCACATATCTGACCTATAGACTGTGCTCCTGGACTCGAGGACTTCCCCTCCTTCTGGATCTATACACTCTCAGAATCCAAGATGTAGCAACTACATTGTGATTGTTTTGTTGTTGCGTTCTGTACATGTGACATCTATTGCACGTCTGTCCGTCCTAGGGAGAGGGATCCCTCCTCTGCGGTTCTCTCAGAGGTTTCTTATTTTCCTTGATTCTTTCCATTGATTCAGGGTTTTTTAAGTTTTTCCTCACCCAGTGAGAGGGTCTAAGGACGGAGGATGTCATGTCTGTGCAGTTTCTAAAGCCCCCTGAGACAAATTGTAATTTGTGATTTTGGGC
Organism: Naso annulatus; assembly: GCA_029783625.1. Lineage (NCBI taxonomy): Eukaryota > Metazoa > Chordata > Actinopteri > Acanthuriformes > Acanthuridae > Naso > Naso annulatus. The sequence continues at coordinate 305,616 of JAPZDX010000022.1, forward strand.
CATACAAAAATTAATTTGATTGATTGATTGATTGATACAAAAGAGACTCTGAGCAGTTTTTCCTCACGAACACCACCACAAACTTGAAATATTCACCTATTCAAAGTTATCAACATCATATACATGTGGCCTAGCCTAACTATACCCACAACTGCAAGGGAAGTCAATATAGCTTGCCTGGCCCTCGTAAGAAGAAAAACGACCTGGCTGAACAGGTGAGTTATCCACTCACAACCCTCCTGATAGAGGAGATTACACTCATTCAGGGGAGATTAGGTCATGTCTTTTCCATTTAATGTAACACATAGGGAGATGCATAACATTACTGGCTTGCTAGCCTCAAAGCCCATGTTAGCATAGCATCATAATGGTGCTTCAAATGGGGTCGTGTTTACTCTGTTCACAAGAAGAGACAATGTGAACGTCCCCTTCTTGTTGTATTCACGACATTGTAAATTTAATTTATCAGAAAGCTCCAAGTTCACGAGTTGTGAG
>JAPZDX010000022.1:347844-358106 GCA_029783625.1 Naso annulatus
TTGTCGATAACGTTCCCGTCAAGTTCCACCAATCCATGAATTAATCCCTTTTGCCGTTGATAGCATAGCAAGCACATAACGTGTTGAAAAAAGCTGAAAAAATTTCTCTCTCTGACTTAGCAAGGGTCTCACAGTCATTACTTTGTAAGAGTGAAACACATTTGTGTTTTGGTAGAGAGAGCTCCTTGCTTGTATTTCCTCTACCTTTGTTCCCAGTCGAAATGTTCCCCACATTTCATGCTGTATTGATAAATTTTATGTACAGATTCATGTGTCGACTAAAAGATTCCAAAAAATGAAATCATAATGGTTTTAACTGAGCTTGCAAAAAGTGACACAAGGTACTCCTCATGCTTCTGGAAGCGCTGGAACAAGTGTTTGCATGTTTTTTATTGGACCTGTGATTTGTGATTATTTGTGGTAATGTAGTGTATCCTACGTGTTTTATATTGTATTTTATATTTTTAACTATAAATACGGACCACTTGTGTCGTAAATAACGTGATGGACAGCTTAAATCTACAAATGTCTCAAGCTAGGAATGCAACTCTATTAACAACTGAAGTGACCATTCATAAGCAAACATTCCTGTCTGTGAGTCATGTCTGCAGTCAGGAGGGGCTGGATATATCAGGATATATCAGTAAACAGGCATAGAGTCACATATCACACGCTTGAAATGATACGTTAAAAGGAACTGTGGATCCATAATAATCAGATGATCAAATGATTTCCGCTGTCTGAATCACAGGCTCGCTGTGACATACCGTAAATGCAGCGTTTGCACTTTGTGGCCTTGGGACGTGGTTCAACACTGACACTGGATGGAGCTGCGTACGTCGTCTCTCCGCTGTGACATCTTCAAAATCGTCTCCTTATACCGTCAATTCTTTGCATGATGTAGTTCAGTAGCTCCCTTGACAGCGTTGGTGATGCATTTCATGAATTCATTAGCATATGTAATGTCATATATATGTAAAAAAAAAGATGATAACATAATCAGGTGTGTGCTTTTTACTGCATGCGTACCTCCTCTGCCTGAAACTGGATTTTTTTTTAGTCACGTTCAAGACATTTTAGGGCAAACGCAATTTGCAGCGGTCACAGGGCGTAACGAGCTGGTTTTTTGCTATCAAGCGCTGGGAAGTCAGGGTTTAAACAGCGTGACAGGAGGTGTAAAGAAGATCACAAACCCATTCAACCCAGTTCTCAGCATGCAGAGAGACTGAGGCTGAAAATGCTTAAAGAAACCAGAGACTGATGCTTTAAAGCACTGTAGCAGTAACGGGATAATCCCCACTACTGCATTCATGTGCACAAGAACACACACATATAAGGGCCTATGCAGGAGAACGCACGCACCCACCTGGCATAACTTTCATTGATTTTTGTCTCTTCTGTCACCGATGCTTGGGTTTCTTTTTACACAACATTTATTATTGACATAAAAATGTCATGTGTCAGTGTTTACACTGCTGGCTGGAAAATGAGAGGGAAGCACGGCTGAAAACAAAAGTAAAGTTCACTTCTTTTGAGCTGAGTATTTGAGAGCTGCTCTCCCCTCCACTAGCCTGTCTGGGCTCGTGGAGCGATGGTTAATAATTCACACTGGGAACAAGAGGTCCATAAAGGCTTGCAATGATACAGCAGAGGAGAGAAGAAGAGAGGAGCCTGTTTTAGAAAGCTAGGTGAGTGGGCGGAGAGAAGTCTACTCTCTCCAAATCACTCAGCCTCTCTTGCTTTTTCATCCATGTATCTGAAAGCAACAAAGACAGTAAGTGAGAGGGGACAAAGACGGAGTGTATTTCAGTTTGTTTGTGTGTGTGTGTGTGTGTGTGTGTGTGTGTGTGTGTGTGTGTGTGTGTGTGTGTGTGTTTCTGCACACGTGACGCAACCATGCGAGCTCTCTGTGTAGGCAGATAAATCTCACAGAGGATGTGAGTGGAAAAAGGTCGAGGAGTTGTTTACCGGCAGAGGAGATGCTGCGGGCATCCCCTGTGTGATGGTGTGTGTGTGTGTGTGTGTGTGTGTGTGTAGAGGTCATGATTAAGTGTGCTTTTGTGTTTGACTGTGTCAAATTGTTTTCAATGTATAAAAGATGCATATGGTATCACTGACTGAGCCAGTGTATTCTTTGCTTTAAACATTTAAAACAGGTGCAGACAGAAGTTTCTCTGTTGTTTTTCCTCTTTTATTTTACAGCATGATCAGCAGCTCATTTGCATTTTATCTTCACAGTGTCTCAGCTTCAGAGTGTAAACTATGGTGGTCCATGCAACACCACTGACATTGTTACCCAGGAGAGACTTGTCTTTATTCCCTCCTGTTCTAACTCACTGCGAGCATCCGGCAGAAACAGAAAGCCACTTTGCCGTGCTCATCACGTCCATCAAGGTAATGGGATGGTCAATGGAGAAGAAGGCTTTGCTGATAGCTTTTCAATTTAGTCCTTTCTTAGCTTCCTTCTGTCACTCACTGCTTGATAGAGGACTGGGTGTTGTAGTGAATTAAATGGACATAAAATGTGAACTTCACAGTTTAATAGTCAATAATGCTGTACATTGTACTTTCCTTTATTGAATCTTTATCCTCTCATCTTGGTTTTCTTTTTTTTTTTTACCTTTTTATCAAACATCTTGCTTCTCTAAAATACTTATTATGGACGCATATGATACACTTGTTTCTTACTGTATTATTTCAGTCCTGCACTGCCTTAGCTTGGTTTTCTAATCATCATGGGTTGCATCGCATCAGACAGTTTCAATGATTTACTGCAGGACATTGTGTTTTTACCCAAAAGCGATTTATTTATCTGCACCACTTCTGTTATCTCATACACCAAAACTGTGACAAAAGCAAAACACCACAGGTGAAACGTGTTTTAGATCTTCTACTTTCATTTCCTCTCAATGTTCATCTGACTTTTTATGTTTCCTCTAACCGTCTCCTTCTTTCTCTTTATCCCTGTCTCATTTTTTTGTCTCTCCTTTAGCCTCACTGTCTCTCTTGCGGCTTTTGTGTTGCTGTCATGTCTCGGAGAGGAAATCTACTGGAGTGGAAAAATACTATTAGATTTTGTGAAAATTGCATCCATTGAGACACTCCAATGAAAATAATAGTGAGGCAAGAGGCACCCTCGTTCCATAAAGTAGCAGAACGCATGTTGGTTTTGTATTTATGAGAGGAAAAGTTGCAAAAGTTGTTTGTTCTGATAGGTCAGTTGAGCCCATTGACAATGATCGTTACCGAACCAGCTACAGGATAAAGGGATCACTTTCATGCTTTGATTTATGTATGTATCTGAGACCTATTCAAAGGCATTATAAAGATGAGATTGATGCCGACTGATTTAGCACTAATTCCTGAAAGGTAGAATTCATTAAAAACAACAACTGTGCTTTGGGGCTTACTAATGAGGTTCCAGCTGCATTGTGATTTTCTTAAAACCCCTGAAAAAAGAAAATACTTAAAAAGTTCCTCTCCTGACACTAATTAAACATTTAAAACTCATCTCATCGACTGCGTCTTTCGCCCTTGATATGTCTTGCAGAGTATAAACAACATCTCACGGACATGTAACTATGTTAAAAATGTATTATTCTTTGGGGGAGGTCTTTAAATCTTAAACCTTCATTAATGGATTTTTTTTTTGCCACTCGGGGGCTCGCAAGAAGCTGATGAATGTGTTTGTAATCAGTTGCTTATTTGCACATTTAGAAGACATGAAGCATCATTAGCATTCATTTCTTGTCGTATTTTCGTCTACCTCATGCATATAAATACAGCACTTAAGCTCTTTTTAGCTGTTTTTGGACCCCATGAGTTCCTGAGGGAAATATCGTTGGCTGCCATTTGTTGCTGGACAGGTATGGTAGAGAGTTTGTAGAGCTTTCCTGCTTTATTGCTGAAAAACAGGAACAGATGGACTCAAAACCTTGCAGTTGTGGGACCTCAAAACAAACAACGGGCTACAAAATGCTGATATGGATTTAGGAGATGAGGGGAACTGTAATATTGAATTATAATTTCTTTGAAGGTTGGAATTATGACAGAAATCTTCTTGCATTTCAGTCCATATGTTCCGAAACTTGTTTGTACCGAGATGCCTCAAATTACACAAGTTAATAGCCGGTTCCCCTCTTTTCGCAAGATGTCTTCAGGAGTGTCTGCTGAGCTATTCATATGTTCGTGGGGTCTTTATCTTCAGAAAAACAAACAAACAAACAAACAAAAACACTAGCTAGCTTGAAGCTACCAAGCAAACAAGCAAGCTAGCTAAATTTCAGGAGCAGAGCAGCTTTGTTGCAGGCAGAGACTGAACCAGGTCGACACTTGTTTCCATTAATTATGAAGCAAATTTTAGGAGGACTTTTGAAATCTGGCAAAAAAGAAAATGCAGATTGGGAGTATTTCTAACAACTGTTTTGGAGCAAATAAACTAGGCTTTGAAGTGTTGTGTGCATGGTTAGAGGATGGTGGTATAGGCAAAGTTAGACATGGCCATAATAAGAAAGAGATGTTGCAGACTGGAAACAAAACATGGTAGCATCCTGTTGCAGTTTTTCATCTAAAATTGCTGTTATGCTCCCTGGATGAGATCAAGGACTTCAATCTCCACGTCACTCCATGCGTATCTGCTGCTGTTGATGTTATCTGCCTTTTTTTGTTTGTTTGTTTGTTTGCATAGGGGAATATCCAAGAAGACGGCAGAATCATCTTCTTTCACTAACATGAACCAGCTACTTATTTTTGGAAGCGGAAGCAGCTGACTAATATTCACTTAGGCACAATTTATTCAAAACAGTTGTTTCCATGTTCTATTTTGCACTTTAACTGGTTTTCGACAAGGGCAAAAACCACCTCAAGCGAGTGTAAAAACTTTTTTTGCAAAATAGTGGATTTTTTGCTCCTGAATTTTCCATTTGCCATTTCTAATGTGAATATTTTTAAATGCGCACCAAATACGTTTGTGGAAACATGGCTAGACAGCTAATGCTGTGATGAATCATGTTTTGATTGGCTGGCAATTAGACAGATGGGCATGGCAAATAAGATTTTCATACGTAATTATAAAAGATGATATTTTATAAAAATACATAATGTAATAATAATTACTGGATTTATTTTTTTAAATCCTTTTCTTTAAAGCTTTTTTGCTCAGTTCCACTCTAAGATGAGGTCCCCTCGCCCCTGCTTTGAAAATCATGGACATAGTCATTGAATCCACTGTCAACAGTCTGAACACTGTCTCTCAGACTAATTTGCACAACTGAATCTGCAGTTTGCAAAACATTAAAAGGAGCAAAGACAAAAAACACTGAAAAGTCTAATGTGAAATAACCACAACTGTTCAAACTTGTGTTAATGTAGCAAAACGCTGCTCATAGAAAGAAGATGACTGTGAATTGCTTTATCAATCCATCACTCTCCCTTTCTCTTTTCATCTCTCTTTTACTGTTCTTATGACTGTGCACACTAAAAGTTTGTCAGTGAGCATCTGGATCATCTGTGAACCACACAAAACACCTTTCAGCAAACCACAGTGCGTGCTGTGGACATGACGAACACTGCTAAGTCACTAGCATATATATAGAGAATTACATTTGAGTAGCTCTAATGGGAAATAATTTACACACAAACACTGTATATCACAACAGACAAGGTAAATGTGACTTAGTGACACGAGGAAACTATTAACATAAACTGTGGCAGCTGTGCATACTTCCATGTCAGCTACTGTATGGAAGAAAAGTGTGATTAGGCATAAAACAGCAGCATTAAAGGCCTCACAGACTGTGCAGCTGCTATATACAAGGCGTTTGTTATTCTATCCTCATTTTGCCAGAATAAACATTTACTGTGATGGAGGGGCCGTTATCACAGACAGCAACAGACTTTCATCTTTTTCTCTGCGTCCCAGCACACACTCTAGAGAATAATGAGGAGACAGATGACTCTTGCATGCTAAATATCCCAACACTCCTGTTTGTAGCCTTTAAACTTGCATTCTTTTCTTGATCTTTTCCATTTCTTAAGCTCTCATACCGTCACGTAGCCTGTCCTCATAAGTCTTTCTCTTCACAGTCATATTCATCTGTCATCCTATTGACTCACCCTCTTCATACTTCCTTCTCATCTCCTCCTCTGTCCTTTCACCCTCTAGCCATCAATTCTTTCCCTCAGGCTGAAGGAGGTGATGACATGGCTGCCCCTGGATCTCAAGAGCACTGCCAACATCTGTGGGTGGATTTTTACCTTCCTACAGAGAAAGGTCTCTCTCTCACACACACACACACACAGCAGACTCACTGCACTGGGAAACATCACAGATGTACCAAGACCCTGACAGAGCACAGCTGGGAATTCTTTTGCATTGCGTCACATTGAGTTTGCATTCCTTTGCCAGTAGCAGGCTGAGTGAATGCATAAGGGTGAAGGATACAATACATCACCTTCAGGTTACATCACTTATCTTGGCTTCTTGCACATAGCTTTCCAGAGAAGTACTTTCACATTATTCTGTGCAATTTTTGTCTGCCAACACGAGACAACACAGATACTGACAAGTGCTCCACATCCAGTGTTGCTACAGAAAAGTCCTGTTTTTTTTTTTACAAAAATAATTGTATGACAGATTATGCACAGATAGAAATTTCTTGTGGCTTCACTGTAAAGGCCACTGTAACGAGCATTTGTTTTGGAAGAGAGTGAAAGAAACACGGTAATTATTTGCACAATACCAGTTTGGCCATGAACACAAAATATTGAAATTATCCTTTTACTTCCAACCATAGATAGTAAAAAAGCAAACAGCAAATTGATCATTCTTAAACAACAAACCATCTCTTGCAGCCTGTGTGCCGTAAAACGTTTTCGTAGTTTTCCTGCTGACTAAGCAAACTGGGCGAAGGCAGAGTAAAAGACAGCAATGTAATCTCCAATCTCCTCACGGATGGTCGTATTTGCTGATGTAGGTAAGATGTGAGGCATCAGTTTTAAATTTAGACTGCTACATACTTACCTACCTTACATTATGCTTGCTCAGACCAAGTCAACTCTTCGTCTCCAGGTGTTGCGGTCTTCCATTGCTGATTTTAGTTTAGCATTTTGTCCTGTAGAAGTTGATTGATAAATATTTTATTAGGATGTCAAACTCTAGCTTGAAAGTTATAACCAGTTAAAAGTTCCTCGTAGGGACTTTGAGAGACCCTATAGCAGCAACAGCAGGTTAAACTTCTTTGACAATTTTAGCATTAACTTGTGCAGTTAGCTAAGTGAACTTGCTAACCAGCAGGGTTGAGAAGGTTACTTTGAAAAAATAACAGATTACAGATTACTAGTTACCTTTTTTAAAATGTAATGTAATGTATCTATTTTAATTACTTGGTCAAAGTAATGTAGCTTATTATGTTTGGTTACTTTTTGATTTCTTTTCTAAATTTCTAACAAATGTTTTCAACTGTTAACCATTTTCAAATGTTTTAACCAGGTAGTGTTAATGGCAGTTGTGGCGTGCTGCAAATTCAAACAAGAGAACCAATCAAAAGAATCAGAACAGCATCAAACTTTACTGAACAGCCTTGACTGAAAATAGCAGAAGGCATTGTGCACATCAAAACATGAAGAGCAACAAAATGAATTTTGTTCAACATATGGCCTAAACTTTTTACAGAAAATATTCAGATTTAACCCCCTTTGTAATCATTAACATTTTCATAAGTAATTGTAATTTAATTACACATTCTTTCTCAGTAACTGTAACTGATTACAGTAACATTTATTTTGTAGTAAATTTACGTAATTTCGTTAAATGTAACTAGTTATTCCCAACACTGCTTCCTGGGTATGTCTCCTTATATATAGCGGCCAGTTTAGATGTGTAATTAGCAAACGTATCTAAACTGCTGTGAAGTGCAAAAAAAAAAAAGTAAATCAGATGGCAGTAAATAATCTGCCAAAACAGTGAATAGCATTGACGAACTACACGAGCGGCTTACGATACATATTTGTTCATTTAGTTGTACTTTCAAATGGAGGTCAATGGTTGTCAGTGGCAAAAAAAAAGAAGCAAACCAGAGTGACTTTGCAGGATTAAAGGCTTTGTCACTGTGTTGCCTCTTCTAAAACTCCTCTAAGACGTCTCCAGGGATTTAATATTTTTCATTTAGCAGACTATGGACTTTGCATGTTTCAGCTCAGATATTCAGCATCTCTCCTCATTAACTAGAGAGAAACTTATAATGCCAAGATGAGTTTAGAGAGCTTCTCATGTATTTACATTCATTTCCAGCTTGTAACTAACAATGCAGAAGTTGATGTCGTTGTGGCATCACAGTCACACAGATGACCTTTGGCTAAATCCCCAGCAGCCACATGCTCTTAGATGTGCTGTAAAGCCTGGGATCATCAAGCTAATGTGGTACTATAACAGGCAAATGACCCCTGGTTCAATCCCCGTCAGTGGTAGTTAGCGATGGTGCGTAAACCCTATGGACTGAGAAATACTGTGGAGGGATGTTCCGCCTTCTAACTCGAGTAATTGTGGAAGGAAATTGGTTTGCTGCTGACGGCAGTGTGGGTTATGAACCATATCATCATCTTCATCATGGATGTGTTTATCATTGTCTGCATCATCATCATCATTAGCCCTCTTACTAGCATCACCTGTCCAACAGATAGTCTGGGGGATGGTGATGGTGTTCAGTTGTACATGCAGCCCATTTGTGCCATAAACTTCCTCTTTTCACGCAATAAAGACATTCTAATTACCTAACCTGAGAGCAGAAAATGGCTTTCACCAGAAGATTAATAATCCGAGATACGACAATAGACCCCCAGTGTTCAGTTTAACTGCAAGATTAGAGGTGGTTTCATTTGAATGTAAATTGAAGTGTAAAAAAAAAGAGGGAAGGAAGGTGAAAAAGAAAGTTGTTCTCCAGGCAAAGAGATTGGAATTGATTTAAAGTATTGCACAAAATGGAAACACAATAGAGTTGTGGGTATTGACCTTAATCTAATCCTGAGCTAATTGTTGAGGGAATGGAGGAATTGGCTGTGTGCGAGTGTGAATAGACTGTAAAGAAGCCTTTTGTCAGTCTTCATCTAACCCTAACCACTGAATGGCTGTGCAAGGGCAGAGGAGTCTATGTTAAACGTGCCGCTGAGGTTTTCACAGAAGCTTTCCTGTCTGCTGCTTTTGCTGCAGCAGTTTGTCTTAGTGCTGAGAAAACAGCTGGTGTGTGTGTGTGTGTGCATGTGTGTATGTGTATGTGTGTGTGGGTGAACAAGTAGATGTGTTTTTATGAGTGTGCCTAACGCGTGACCTTACATGCCAACTACTGAACTGCGGAGAGAAAGCAGCAGAGTGCTGCTGAGGCAAGTATGTGGCAAAAGGGGATGCGGACTGCAAACACACGTACAATCACACACACACACACACATACCACACACACGCAAGCACGCACACACACCTGTCTGAGCTGCAGAACATATGGACAAATAACACAAAATGTTGGCCTTTCTGTTTCAAATTGGAGACCAGCTGTGGCTCACTGACAAGGTGGATATTTTACTCTCTGCACTTGTCTCTCTTTAACTTCTGGAACCGTTTAACATGGCTGTGGTGAGGGCATCTGCAGAGAGAGAGAGAGAGAGAGAGAGAGGAAAATTAAGTGAAAAGAAGTGAAATAGGAGGCAGTTACGATGAGTGTTTTCAGTGTCTTGCAGCTCTCTCAGACTCTCGCAGCTCTTTAACTCACTTTTGGATTCCTGAGGATGAATCAGTTCATTTAGCCCTAACTTAAGATTATTTATATTATTGATGAATATTTCATTTCATTTCATTTTAAAAGTCATACTTTCAACCATAGCTGTCTATGACACTGACCATGACCAGAAGGTTAGGGAGAAGATTTAACATTGCACATAACAACATATTTTACATTCAGTCAAAAGTTTGGTAATACTTTACTTAAATCATTCATCTATAATGCATTATGAACATACTTATAATGCGTTATAATATACCTATAGTGCTGTATAGTTAAAAGCAAGGTTAGGGTTAATCCTAACCACAACCACAAATAATGCATTGTAAATGTATTCACGATGCATTATAATGTGTTATATATTTTCATAATGTGTTATAATGCATTATAGAGACTGGCTTCATAGAAAATGTTACCAAAAGTCTTTGAATACCCTGCAATGTAAAAAAAAAAGTCATTTTCTTTTTTTGTTATTCTCCTTTAATTGGTTTTTCA
>JAPZDX010000022.1:615952-628327 GCA_029783625.1 Naso annulatus
TATGGGCACGCCCAAGAACTCACTGCAAGGATTATATGTCTCGTTTGGCTTAGGGATGCCTCAAAATCCCCCAGTAAGAGTTAGAAAGTATTGCTGAGAAGAAGAAGATTTGGAGTACCCCACTTAGCCCACTTCCTTCGCGATCCGGCTCTAGATTTTTCGTGCTAGAAAATGAAACGATTTAAAAGCTTGAACTTTTGCTTCATAAACACTGTCTTGTCCAGTTAACTTAGAGCGTCCTGCAGTATGTCTCCAGTGCATCTCGGGCAGTATGGTTCACAGCCTTGGCAGTACGGAACGCGCAGCCCCGCTCCTTCAGCCGTCTTTTGTAATAAAAATCGAGCAATCCAAGGCAATTTCTCTATACAAATACAAGACCTCTCGTATAGAAACACTGACAGTCAGCGTAAGTCTGTTTTTAGCTCTCCCTCCTCCACAGATTGTGCAGATACCCGCTTCTGTTTCTTGTGCTGCTCTTTGGCTTGGCCCTTCGGCTGTGGCAGCCATCCATACACTCCAAAACCACGAGGTTGTCCACGATCTCTTTCAATGGTGATCGCAGAGGAAGGAATCATTGTTTTATACTTCATAAAATCACTCTTACTCAAGTTTTATTCTCTACTGGTAGCAGTGAAGCCCACTTTTCAAATGACCCCTTTGACATGTGGGTAGGTGGGAGGCTTGAAAACACACACAAAAAAAGCGCTCCACTTTCTGCTTGTAGCTCAAAAATAACACCTTGGGTAATTTGGCTCAACAATTGGCTCAGATTTCTCACCCTGTATTTGTAGGATTTATTGAGATGGTTCTTTTTAACAGCCTGCAATGCATGAATTAGGAGATTAAATTGTGGGATTTTTTAGGTATCCTTTTATTACATGGGGACCAGTGATGATAAATGATGAGAGGTGGATGCAGTGCAGAGGGACTATTAGAAATGGTTTGAATTCCAGGAGAGTTCTACTCGTGTAATTTTTCAGGAGTTTCTTATTTTCAACTTTGCAGCAGGAGTACAAACACATTAGTTTAATTTAAATAAAGAAATATAAAGATATACATTTGGATCCACAGTGAAACGTATAATTCAATTGAAATGCCACAGTAAGAACTGTTCATGCTAACACTAGAAAAGCTCTGGTTTGACTGGCTGACTATTTTTTGTGAGTTGGTCATTCTCCAGAGCTAGATATATAAAAAAGAATAAAAAGGAGTTGTTAAGATTTAAATGTAGACACCTGGTAATGCTGAAATATGAAGCTCAAGTTTAGCAGTAAAGTCATCTGATGAACTGCTGCTTTTACAGTTTATGGTTTAAGGACATAGCTGGTGCAAAAAGATTGAAAAACGGATGGATGGATAGATGGATGGTCAAAATAATTTTTAAAAAGCCCAGGAGGAAACATATGCCATAGAGCCATATGTTAGCATATGCTGAGGTCAAAATGCTTATGGATCCACTAACAAAATGAATAAGTGCCCATTTTCTCCAACATCTTGATAATCAACTTACAAGAGGAACGTAATGCACAGCTCCTATCTGTTTCTGTATCAAAAACAAAACAAAAGTTATGGAGAGTGAAGCAGACATTGCTATAAACTGTCTCTCGCTGTATTTTTTATGCTTAATTGCCATGTTACCATTTTTTATAGACATTTAACTATCAAACTCGTTTTTGCCAGTCTACAAAAAAATATCATATTAACCATTAACCACCTAAGTTAACCAACCAGTATAAGCATCCACATAAAAAACCAAATTAAAAAAAAAAGTGAAAATGTGTCATATTGTGTGTTTGGACAGCATGCACCCCCTTTCCCACCCAGAGCAGAATGACAGACATGAGGTCTCTTGCTTGTTCAGATCGACCACCTACCAAAAATAATCTGGCTGTCTGGTTTTTCGGCAATATTTGGTGTACTTTCCTGACTGGAATAAACGATGTAATGCAGAATAAACGGTACTGATTATTATTTGGTCAAGATGATGAATAAAAACAAAACGGTAAAAAAGCACTTAAATCCTCTCTCCCCATCTTTTTGCTCTTTTGTTTTTTTTCTTTTCTTCTAGAGTGTGAATATTGATTGGAGGGGCTTGCATTGCAACACTGACCATATTTATCCCACCTCATCAGGCCAATTAGTAGCAAGATGATAAGCTGCTGCAGCACCAGTGTCCCTAAGCTCGCTCTGATGAGTGTGGGGCTAATTGGGGTCAAGGTTGGGTTTAAGGCTGTGGTGAGTTGGAGCAGAAAGCACAAGCCGGGGCTAATCTAATCAGGTGCACCGTCAGACCGCAGTCTAATCATGTCATTTAGAGAGCAGTTAGATGTATATTGGGGACTGAAATAGTCCCCTATTACCACATGCCCCCATACTAAAAGCGGAACATACATTTTGTGCATGTATATGAGTATCATTATGTGTGTCTGCAAGTGTGTGAGAATGTCTGAGTTAAGTGCAATCATCATGCCGCGCCTGCCACTATCACAGCTATCAAAGACCCATCTGGGAAGTACGAGTGTGCGTGCGTGTGTGCACGCCAGCAGCCACAGATCCTTCAGTGAAGAGCCCAGGTGTTTCTGTTAAAGTGTTAATTAGATTATTGCAGATCAAACGGGGGTTGCATTCGCTGGGGAGTATAGGTGGTGGGGCCATCCCGCTGGGGCGCCAGTTCCAAATACAGCTCCTCATCGACCAATTACGATGATTTAATCATTCACTGGACTCATTTGATTGATCCCCCTAAACTGCACGGTGCACCAGTGAGGGATCTGTGCAGTATGTATAGAGGAGTGGGGCGAGTGTGATACAGAAGAGTCTGTAGATTTGTTGGAGGTTTTAACTTACATAAAGTGTGTGTGCTTCTAGATTAACACACACTGGTCCAGCATTATATCACAGAGTGACATTATCACAGAAATTCTATTTGTCATCATTTACTTTATCTGGCAGTAACATGTCACCTCTTTTGAAAATTAAAAAAAAAAAAAAGAAAGAATGAAAAGACAAATGTAGAATTCACAGATTGGGCAATAAATGAACTGTGACAAAGTAAATGTTAGATTTAAGCATCTATGAAAATGATGTTGGAGATATATTGAATATTTTGACAGGATAACAAAGCTTTGTGTGACAGAGAAATTCAAAAAGTCCCCAGTTAAGTCAAATTTTCTCTGTGTGACTTAAAATGAATACATCTAAAAATTTTCACACATCCATTAGTTACATTAAAGGATTATATCCCTCATTCATTCTTTTATATGTGTGCATATCTTTTTTTCTCTCTCTCTTGTTACTACAACACTTTAACTGCAGTGTAACCTACTAAAACCTGCTATATCTCGGCACAATGAATTTGCTGCTTTTCTGTTTTTTTAAGCGGACACCCTGCAAGCAGCATTGAAGCTGCTGTGTAAATTGAGTTAATGATTTTAAAAGACACAAATGATTTGCAAACTCTGAAACTAGCACTCTGCTAGAAAAAAAATAAATACACACAACGCACAAAACCCAAGGTCACACAACAATCAAGAAAGGAATACTAATTAGTAAAGCCCACATAAAGCCTTAAAGGAGAAGTTCGTTTTTTTGCACATTAAGCCTTAAAATGAGGATATTTACGATCATATACAATGTTTTACAGCAGCGGTGCAGTCCTGAGAGCTGCAGTTCGCTGCTGATGACAGCAGTGGAAGCAATGGAGGAGCATGTGCACTCAGCCAATCTGTAAAAAAAAACACAAAAAACGACGCTCGTTTTAAAAGATGTGAAACTGGCTGAATGTTTAGTGGTGTCCTCTCATGTACCAACACTAAAACAAGAAGATAAACACAGATATATAACCCGGAAATGGTATTGGTTTAATGAAGCAGCTGAAAGAGCTGCTTTTTGGTTATATATCCGTGTTTAGCTTCCTGTTTTTTGTATCTGCACATGAGAGGACACCACTAAACATTCGGCAAGTTTCACATCTTTTAAAACCAGCGTTTATTGTTTTTCGATGGATTGTCTAAGTGCACATGCTCCTTTGTTGTTTTCAGCTAGTGGTGACATCAACAACGAGCTCCAGCTCTCAGGACTGCGCCGTTTGTTCTAATATTGCTGTAGAACATCATGTATGATTGTAAATATCCCTATTATAAGGCTTAATGTGCAAAAAAAACGAACTTCTCCTTTAAAGGAGAGAAGAAATCTAACAAAATTTAACAAAATCTTTGCAAGCAAGCAAATGATTAATTCCAGTAATAGAAAAATCTGAGATTATTACCCTTCTTTTCAACACTGAAATATTTTCATGTTTTATTTCAAAAGTTTAAATTTTCATTGGCCCACACAAATCCAGGCTGACCTCTTTATTACCTCTATGCAGAGAATTGCATGCAGTCTAATGCATAGACATCATTTACATTAGTTTAAATAAGTGCTTCAGGCAAAGTCTGTCTCACACCTGGGAAACAGACTGCGTGTGCAGCGTGTGTCGCACTTATGTCAACAGAGTGGCCACATACAGTTCACAGCACAGAAATAGTGCAAAAGGTCTTCTGATAGTCCTATGGACATCATATCAGCAGCAAACATTAATATATTACAATATTTACTACAGTTTCAATGTTCATATTTGTAGAGTTAAAAAAATAAAACATACAGGCAAAGTGCAGTATTTGAGCACTCTCTCTTTCTCTTTTTGAACAAGGGTAAAAAGCTTGTCATTACTATAATTAATGGTCATTATCAAAGCCAAACTCAGCACAGAAAGATGGCAGTAGCAGCAGCGCGGCAGTAACACTTTCTGTTTGGACACCACAGGTGTGCGAGCAACGAGCAGTTCATAAATACACCGTCATCAAAGTTTTAGACGAATGCACAGAAAAGCACCTGCACACACACAAACACACACAGTTAAACTCGGTGGGTTGTCTCTTGCTTTATCTGAGTCCAGAAACATTTCACAAACAAACCTCGCTGAGTGTGGCCGTGTTCCCACAGAGCCACTGGGACAGAGGACCAGGAAGAAACATCAGTGTAAGCACACGTCAATTCCACATCAAGTAGCAGCTACTGATGTGGATTTGTCTGTAGTGCACAACAGGGAATGACAACTGATGTTTGCTCAACCTCTTGAAACGTTTGTATGTTGTTGCTTCTTCACAGTGACTAACACATTACACTGTGGAGGGACGCTGGTAACATTGTGGCTCTACAAGACTGTAACAAACCCCAGACCATCCTTCTCACCCACTTCATAATGATACTGTACAGTAAGAATTTCAGTCATTCTCTCTCAGGAAGAGTGTATGTGTGTGAGTACAGAATAGAGAAGAAGCATGCTTGCTTTCTGTCTCATGGCTTTGGCAGCCTTTCTTTTTTTAAATTTTGCATAGATGGCATATGTCACTTTCTATGCAAACGTGAGTCATAAAAAAAAGAACAGAGAGAATGTGGGGTCATCCCCAGAAATGTTGACTTTTGCACATGCACATATATTGGAGAAAATAAGGGACTGTAAATTTCAAGTTAATTTTTAATTTAAAAAAATTAAAAACGGGCATACAGGATGCATGAACACTGTGTTTTAGGTTAGAATTTTGTACACTTTTTTTTTTTTTTTCCCAGCTGAAGGACTGGACAGGAAATGAGCGTGTATATGAGGGAATGACATGCTGCAAAGGTCCACGGGGTGGAATCGAACCCACAGCCACTGCAGCAAGGACACATTCTCTGTACATGGTGCGCCTGGACTACAAGCTGAGCTACCTGTGCCCTGTACACAAACTTTCAACGTAAGGTAGGGTGATCAGATGTCTCCGTTTTCCGGGGACAGTTCCTGTTTTCAGTGACCTGTCCCCGACTAGAGCTGTGAAAAAGACACCGCGGCTGTAATTCTGGTTGCACTCAGACTAATGCAGTATCACCTTCAACCACCATGTAGGTTGCAATTGCACGGTAGTGCTGTTTGTTTTGTTGCTAGTTTAATTCACAGACAGAAGAAGAAGTTAAATCATAAGTGCAGAAGAAGAAAAGAGTCAGTGTTGGACTGAAGACCTGCTTCACTGACAGCATCACAGGCTGCTGGGCTGTAAAAGTTTATTGTAAAGGTTACCGTGTGATAGCTGCTACCATACTTTATGACGTGTCTTTGTGTTAGGAGAAAGGGATTACTGATATATACTGTAAAAAAAAGAGTGAAGGAGAAAGGAAAAGAGCAGTAGAAAAAAGTAAGAGCATAAGAGCATTTGGAGAAAACAAGCCAAGGAAAGAGAGTGAGCAAGTGTGAAGTGAAAAAGAAAGAGTGAAGAGAAGGAAAAAGGGTGAATAAAGAAGAAGAAAAAGTTAAGATGATAAGAGAAGCAGCACAAGGAGAGGGAGGAGAGGAGCAGACAAGAGGAGGTATGGTTCTTTTAAAAGACACAGAAAAGTTTTTTAATGCCAAGATACAAGAAAACAAGAAAAGAACAAATAGTAGGCTAATTTAAAAAATAAAAAAAAGACATTTATACTCCCTGTTACCCAGACCAAGTTGACATGATGGTCCGCTCCATCCTTTGCGAGTCACCAAAATACATGAAATTGTAAGTGTCCCTTTTTTTTTCCATGATGACAACATTTAATGATTTGTTTTTTAATGCTGTACTGGAAATGTCCTCGGTTTTCATTTCAGAAATCTGGTCACCATAACATTAAGCGTGTGAACAGTTTGTGGCCCAAGGTCAGACTTACCCCATGACTAGACAGGGAGCGTCACGTCACTGCTGCGCTTGCATGACGACAGCGTTCATGTGTAACTGAAGCGACTGTCTGTACAAGCTTACTGTCTGTCCTGTGGTACATTCTCCAAACAAAGCATCATGCAGCAAAGGAGCAGCCAAACTTGTATTGTGTATTTCTCCATCATGTGTGAGTATTCCTGATCTATTTCACCGATGCATATTGTGTCATTCAGAATTTTTCACTGATCCGGATGGTGATATTGTGTTTTCTTCCCCCAACCACTTTCATTTTTCATACCCATAGATCCTTGTGTTTCACCAAACTCGGTGCAAACGATGTGTGTGTGTGTGTGTGTTTTGGGGGTCAGCTTTCTTTGAGGCTGAGCAATAAGCACTAGATGGTGATCACACTCTGTATACACTGTTTTCCTGTTATAATCATACAATAAAGTTCGAGAGGAAAGATGAGAGAAATCAAGAGAGGACTGATACATAGGCTGCATACGCGGCAGATAGATAGATAGATAGATAGATATGTGTTTTTATTGGGCATCGACCTTGCGTTTTATGTACGTGTTGTCGAAAAAATAGTCTTAAGTGTAAATAAATGCTTCAGGTCACAGTTATGCGTGTGAAAAGCTGCTGAATGCTGCATGCTCAAGCATGACGGAGCCGGTGCAGACAACTGCAAAGATTCAAATGAGAGCATATTTGCTGCGTGACTCGAGAGAGTAAAATACGTGGCTGATGACACCCCAGTCTAGACAGGAGGTTACTTTAATACGATAAGGCTTTGTGACCTCACACAGACTCATGTTTGTAAGAAGCGCAAAAAAGACTCGCAAACACGACCCTAAACATACAGTATAACAATTCAGCCCCTAACTGAACCAAACCAATCTCCCGAGTTCATTGTTTATTTGCTCTGGCAGATGCATCTGGTCCTCTCGCATTCAAATAGATCTCCACCCAACCTGGCCCGTCCACTCAATCACAACCTTTAATCTAATATGGTACGGGCTTAATACTTCTCTGGTCCAGATTTAAAAAGTCACATTTCACACATTTAGACTGACATTAAACATTAGACTGTCAAACTAGGAAGGGCTGATCAAATATAAATCAAGATTTCTTGCCTGTTTTTTTTCCCTTCCTTAATTTAGCTGACTGTCTATCAGTGATTTGAGGACATTTGTGAACAAGCTGCCATTTCTTTGCTGCTTCAGGTCGGACCAAAACCGTTCCAACTTGCATGTGTCACTCAGTGCTTTGTCACTTTTTTTTTTCTTTTTCCTTGGTGCCTGTTGATAACAACACTTTGAATTTGAAAGAGAACTGAGAACTGACAGTCTGTCATGCCAGGTTACCCTAACCAAGCAATGATTTCCAAAATTAATACCAAGACACACATCACAGATCCTAACTCAGACATCTAAAGTTGATAAAAGGATTTCAGAAAGACTCGATTGATGAGACTGATGCCATGCTGACACTATAAATATTACTGACAATTTGAACCAAAGGGAAAAAGGTCCTATCACAATCGTCAGAACCTCATTTTATCAGCCTGAGTTAATTCACTTACTTGCGCTCTGTTTGATAGGTTCATATTGACAGACTTACACCAAATCAAACAGATAATAATGTAACTGTGCCTCAAGCTGCACTTGAATGAAGGACACCAGATTATGTCTACACGTCTCTGCCATTCCAAAACTGTGACCGATATCATGTACTGACTTCATGCTGTATATTCTTCGCAAGAATTTAATGTGCTTTTTTAAGTAAAACCGTTTCATTTTCCATCCTGCTTGGGACTGTAGCTTTCTGTCTGCCTTTGCAAGAAACTTCCTAACTAACCATAATAATGTCCTTAGGGACCTTTTGATATTTATCGGAGGAGTACACTGGAGGAAAATAGGGGAGGGTAATGCTTTTTTAATTTAAGTTGGAGAGAGGGTACACTGTTTTTAACTCGGGTCGTGAGGAGGGTCATAAAAATCTGAATCGATCAAATTCTGAGTAGTTTTCTCCCTGGAATTCGCAAAAGTATAGTGAGTTCCTTCACGACTCCCCTCTTGGCCAGACTGTTTGGTATGATCCAGGGTGTCGTTTCTCTTTGGCTGCCCTGTCTGGTGATCTTTATGCTTGGCCATTCCAGATAGTGGCCGTGCACAGTATCTAGTGAATCAGTGGCCCTCTACTGGTATATGCCTTTTTCACACGGGTTGCCATTGTAATTCCAAAGCGAGGCTCAGTTGAGCGTGCACAGCAGAAACATTTCATAGCAGTGCCACAACGCCAGAAGCATCACTTCACCTGCATGGATGTCATCTTACTGCCGTGTCCTCGGCTGTAATTCTTAGAAGAGGAGGGCGTCTTAGCTGAAGTAGTGTTAACGGCTAACATTATGCTAGCCACTTTGCTCAGCACTAGCTAATTAGCAACCACCAGTTGAAATTATAACACAGTCCGTCGCTAGCGCTAGCCACAATGCATTAAGTCTGACTGAAACTTTTGATTGTAACATGTGGTTTGTCCAAGTGGTGTAGCTGAGGCTAGCTGTCCAAGACGGCGGACATTTTTGGACATGTGCAACTCACGTCAACACGGGACTAACATTGGGCACTGACAGCAGCAGGCTACATATTGCAATTTAAAGAAAAATAAAGTATGCAATTTGGAATGCAGCTTATGAGTCCCGATCTGTCTTTGCTAATAGTTACTCGCTTCAAACTGAAAACTAATTTTTTTTTTTAGCATGTTGTGACAGTTTTAAGGATAACTTAATTTTTTTTAATTTATTTTATTTTGTTTGGGATGCCGGTCAGGTATTAGCCTGACAATTTTTAAAATCAGTTATACCCAAGCAAACCAAAAAAAAGGTTGTATAAATATGAATCAACTCATACAACCTTAAATAAAGCAGAACAAACCAAAATACCACTTTGTTTTCCGTTTTTTTTTTCCAACATGTATTTTCACACAAAAACTCAAACAATCTTCAAACAATGTCCATTTTTCATTCAGTTCATTTTAGCCAGTCACACACCCAAAAGAAAATTGTCTTCAATTAAATAGAGTTCAACCAAAAATCAAAAATATTTCATGGTCAGTATTCTTTCCTTTTCTTCAGTTCAAACAAAGTCACCAAAAAAAAAAAAAAAATCACGTCTGAACACGGGGATAAATTATTTCTCACCGACGTTGAGTTCTGGGCCGCGTCATCAGCTGCGTCGGGGAATGAATGAATGAATGAATGACAACCACTCACGTAACTCCAAGGAATAAGTCTGAACGTGGTCCAGCCAGGGTCGTTTCACTGCTCCTTATCTGTCTCGGCAGAACGATCGAAGATCCAAGGGATTAAACTACCTCGATACCTTTCCCTGGTCTACCGCGGGTTGCGGACTAACGTCGTGTCTGCTCCCTCCGACGTCTCTGAGGAGAGGAAGCGCCCTGGACGCTACGTGACATCATATTTAAAGGCCCGCTTGTCATGGAAACGACTGGCGACAGGCGACACCGGACTAATGCCGTAACCAAAGACCAATTAACGAGAGGGAATATATCCGTTAGCTCGTTACAATGTGTAAAGATCGGGTCCTTACCTCCCATCAATGGCTAATTTTAATCTTAACTGCCTGTTTTACGTAGAACAAATCGGTTAAAGATCAGGCTCGGTAGCTCAGTACATGGGGAGGATGTGTGGTTTGGTTGTACTTGTCTGACCTGAATGCAGTGACTGTGTCCTCATCAGTCTCAACAAATTGCACCAAAAGGGAAAACAAAGTGGAGTTCAATTTACAAGGCTACAAAGCACAGGAGTGAACATACCCTCAGTGTACACGTAGGACTAAATATATGAGATAGAAAGCAGTGATTACTTTAGATTACACAGCTCCGGGCATATTCATGTCTGATTGTGTCTTTCCACTTCCTTGTGTTCACAGTGAACACACAGAGAAAAAAGTGATGTCACCAATGCACTCAATCAGAGTGCATGCAATCAGGCATGCAATGAGAACCAGAAGTGGGACATTACAGAAAAAAACTTCTAATTTGACTGGATCAAAGTTGAGAATACACGAGTAATAGTTAACGGCATATGAGGCTGGTGACATGAAGGATCACTGATTGCTAAATATCTCGGTTTTCAAGTTCAAGTATCAAAATTCAGCTTAATACCACTAAATTGTCCCAACACAGCCACAACCAAAGACATGTTGAGAATTTCTCTGAAGTCTTCCGTTTTATTGTCTCAAAGGTAATGCAATTTCTTTGTCTCAAGAAGAGGACTGGCATGAAGGTACGTTCAAACAACCAGAAATCTCAGCATGCACGCCAGCTTTAATTATCACAAACAAACCTGTAACAAACCTGAGCTTGTAATTATGATATCGTTATCGTTCTGTGCACTGGGACAACATCATGTATATGTAATGTATATAAAACTGTATTGTATCAGATTTACACGTGAAATTCTTTCTTTTAAATGACTCTCAAACGACCATGGAAAAATGCATATAACATTGGAGCCAATTATACTGTACCCTCATCAGAAAAAAAAAAAAAGGCTTTTAATGTGCAGCTCAGTATCTGGGGAGCCCGCTGTTTGTTTTTTTTGTCTCCTCCTTGCTACTGAAGTGCTCTTTCATTAGGAAAAAAAGGAATACAGTGGCAAGACCGCATACTGAGAGCTTAAGTCTGTCTGTTGACTGAAGTGTGTTTCACCACATCTCTCCAAGGAGGGTGTTTTAAAAATATAAAAATGAAAATAAAACACCAACAAGGGAACCTGTATGCATGTATAGGACAGAAGGCACAGGACAACACGCTGCTGGATATGCTGTACACTCACTTGATTGAATGCACCCTACTTTATGAGAAAAATCTAATTGATTTTAGTTTTTGATTAGTAAAAGTAGAACCAGCTCCTTAACTTTTTTAAATTCTGACTACTCGGTGTATTGAATCAAGCCTTCCTTAGGTAGCACTCCCCCCCAAAAAAACAAACAAACAAACAAACAAACAAACAAACAAACAAACCCCTACTGTTCTACAGTGTTGGAGAAACTATTTACCAGTAATCTATAAATTTAATTTCATAATATACTAATATGTGGGAACTTTACCATAGGGGTGCACCGATTGCAATATTCTTGGCCTATCTGATACCGTTTTTTTTTTCCCACTTACAACTATAATTCAATTGTGGCACTATAAGAAGAAAAGACAGAGAAAATAATTTGTTTCACTAAGTCAGTCAGTCAGTCAAACCCAGTCCGGTCCAGCTGGTATGTGGAGGAAGGCTGGCTCACTGGAATCAGCTGAACTGTGTGGATAGCTTAGTGAATGATCCAGGAGTACAAAACCGAGATTTACATAACGACCGGTTGCTGGCAGATGAGTGAACTTGAAGGAAGGGATTAAATGACCTTTCTTTATTGTTCTTACGGTGGTAAATGATGTTGCTCTGACATGGCGCTCCTCCTCAACTCTCTGTGTAAAACTCCCACACAGACAACAAGTTGTTTGTGTGTGACCCACTGTGGCTGTAACATGTGCTGTTTGGCTGCGGGGCTACATGCAACGTAAACCAACGCACGTATGTAACCGGCTGCACAGAGAAGGTGCGGCCGAGCACTGATCGAGGCAAAATAAGCCT
>JAPZDX010000022.1:652174-668255 GCA_029783625.1 Naso annulatus
ATTTGACCCACATACTTAACAAAACATTCTCTAAGCATCAAAAAGCAGCACTGCGTAGCCCCGCTCATGTACATCAATCTGTTTTCATGCTTCTCCTTAATACCCGATTGCATTTTGCCACAGGGCATTACCCAAACTATTCACATAAGACACAAAAGAGCTACTGGAAAATATGCAAAGTCTACATTAAATAACAGTGGCTTAGTGGAAAGCGTCTTTAGTCCAGCTGAAGGTAATGGGGGGCAGAGAGCTGTGGGTTTTATCCCGCTGGCATTTGCACTTCAAGGTGAACCATTAATGGTTAGGTAAATGAGTAATCCTTCCTCTACAGAATAATTACACAGTCCCATCTCCTTCATTACCTGTACTCTGTTCCACTTCACACCTCGAAAGCCACACAGTTAAAGATGACTCAGTGAGCATGCGCACAAACACTCACACAAGGTTTTGCACACAGACAGACTAACAGGCAGCAAATTAGGGCGTTAAATACGATGACTAAATTGGTTATCTTGAACAGATCTCAGTGAATTATGTTCTCATTCCTTTTGCAAACGAGTTCCCTCGAACGCAGCACAATCATATTACATTTTTTATGTGATATCAGAGTCAAGCTGACCCTCTTAGTCTTCACTATCTTCATCAGATACCGTAATTCCCCTTGCAAATGAGTATCATGTAACCAATGGGCATTCGTCAGTCTGGAATACAACACGGCATCAGCATCAATCAACTTAGAAGATAAACATGGAGCATTCGCTAATGGGGCAAGAGGGCTGGGCATAACTCTAACAACTGTCTGTTGTGTTTAACCATTACATGACAGCATGTTTTTGGCCTGACTAAAGACTCATTGCCTTCTTTTATCGGCTTTATCCTCTGGCAAGAGCAAAGGCTTCATCAGTATTTACTGCATTGAATGGTTTGATGGGATGAACATGAATGCGCAGGACTGTCATCACACTATCACTTGGACCCATGCTGCTGGATGACAACAGCTGAGACTGGATGAAGAGGGACATGATACAATAACGACAGAGCCAGCAGAGAGTCTATAAACACTGTGTAAAACATGTCTGTCAAGTTACTGTATGATGAGTTGTACATACTGTACATCAAAAAATAGAAGACACAAAGCGCATGGCCATGATGTAACACATCACCAATTCACACATGACAAGACACAAATATTGACACGGAGAGAGAATGCACATGAAGATACATGTTGTGGATTGATTTCATCAAACAAGTTGGTGGGGCATGCTGTTGCCTACGGCTAACTTGCTACATCTATCTCAAACACCAAGGGAAATCAGACGAGGCCAGCGGACCCGTGGTTGCCACCAGGGAACTGACACAGTGTGAACAGCCAAGATGAAGCAAGGGAAACATCGACTACATAGAGAAAAGGGTAAATGTGATGCCAGTATGTGTTTGAAACAACTGCAAGTGGGTTGTGTGAACACACTTGCACACTGCATGCTTTGCTGTTTATGTGTCACAGCGTATTTGCATGAGTGTGAGTGTTTGAAATTTAATTTTCAATTATTCAACATGTATAATTAATATTCTGAAACCCGAAATGGGATTTATATTAATTAGACTCAAATGCCTGAAAAAGGCTGACAGCTGACCCATTATATTCTCAGGTGTGAATGAGATCACAGCAAGTTCAAAATTAATAATTCTTATCCAGTACCAGTGAGTGAATGAATGAATGAATGAGAATGGAATATTAACACATATTCACAAGAGGTAGAATGCAGTGAAGATGTGGTGGCAGAGATGAATAGGGTAAAAATGTTTAGGGGAAACCACAAACGTGACAATGAGAAAGGAAAGTCCGGAAAGAAAAACGCAAAGTTTAGAAACAGAAGATACATTAGAGTGAGAACTGCTCTTTTTAAGCTCTTTATCATCACATTGTCTTTGACCAATTACTATGGGACCAAAAAGGAATTCCACATTTCTTTTGGAAATATCCATAGATTTTTTTCTTTTTTGGGGCAGGTCCCCCGTCCTCATAGTTAAACGTTTGTGAAGGTCACCTGACCAAGCGTTCCTGACTATAGATGCTGTGGTAACCCCCAGTGTTGTGGGTCAAAGATTGGCAAATAGTCACCATGCAATGCAAATCTCAATTTTAAAAAACAAACCAAAAAAAACCCAACAATGGGTGAGCTGTCACCATAAGCAACACGACACCTGCATGACAGTTCAAAGTGTCACTGGCATCCCAAGCTGCAGTTTGAGGACTGCCTGCTGCAGGGCGGCACAGTATGTCTCAGCTCTAACACAGACGCCCTGAGCTTGGACGGATTGAGCACCACTCCCCAGTTCTTTGCAAGCTGGGTTGGTGTTCGGTAGCTCTTGCGGTTGATCTCAAAACCTAAGTCAGTTAGGTGTAGGATCAATGGAACCCTGAAGAAAGCTGACTATTTTCTGGGCCTGCCAATGACAGTGAAGTTGTTAAGATGAAAGACGACCCTCATGCCCTGACTGCTCAGCGTCCACAAAAGGGGATTTGTTTAATGGCAGCCAGTTACACTGTAGAATATCCCCTGAAAAGCAAACACATAACAGTCTGTGTCTGACAGCCTCCTCTACATGAAAATATACATCTTTTAAGTCAATGGTGGTAAACCAGTCATGAAGTGGCATTTGTTTCAGCAGATAATTTATTTTAAGCAACTTTTCATAGGTGCATGCTGGATGATGCTGAGATCTGCCGGAACTCTGCACATGCCAGTGGCATGTGACGACTCAGTTGCATTTTCTCTCTCTCTAATCATTTGAAATGCTCAGGTTTCAACAAGATGGAACCAAACAGTCTCTCGGTCACATAAGAGCACCCAGATGTTCATCTCTATGTTTTTTTCCAGAGGTCAATGAGTCACAGCTAGATATAATATCAGTTAATGGTGGCTAAAAATATCGAACACAACACCACCTTATGTCAAATTTTTCATCTGCCTGATGGAATGAGCCAGGAAATCAATTTGTTTACCAGAGATAGAGCCTGCAGTATAGAGACAGACAAAAAACTCAACACCCCTTTGTCACTGGCTTCTGCAGTCTATTGAGCCCTTAACTTGAATGTTTTGTCCAAATAATTAAGCATTTCCTTGTTTTGCCGCTCTGATGGTAGGGGCTTTCTGCTGACTGATCAACTACAATACTAAGGAGTCATATAATCCATCATCTAGCGCGGGCACAACAGGGCATTTTCATCCATATTGCCTTGCACCCATAGAAATTCCACCTTTACTACTGTCTTTTAAGCAGGTCTTTCCAGGAAGCTTTAACACACTACCAAGTGTCCAGGAGAGATGAAATGATGAAGGAAGGTTTCACCAGGTAAGCAGGCCCATAGAAAACCTGGTGGAGGCAGCCCACCGACTTAGGTGAATATGATGGTGGTGCTCTGGTGGTATCACTTTTAAAAAGCCTGCAATGGATGGCAATGTCAAGCAGCACATAGCAGCAGTATCAGGTTGTCAGGTGGACAGTCTTTCATTGGGATGTAGATGGTCAGCTCTGTCTGGCTCTCCTCACACATCAGTGACCAGTCAAGTCTGAAAAAAGAAGTCGAATTACTGCTGTAGATGAACAACTGGAAGGGGTCCTGCAGTAGGCACAGGACAGTGAACACACTGTGCATACTTCGCTTGATGTGTTTGAAGCAGAGAGAATCCATCTGAGCAGATGCTGGAGCATGATGGCTTGGACAAGAGACAGGAGACAGACTTCACTACGCCCAATGGAAAAAGATGACAGATAGCAGTTAAGCTCCATTTTATAGCAAGCAAGGTGCATTTGGGTAGCAGTGTCCTGATTGGCGAGCTACGCATATTTAAATTTTCAGTGGTTAAATCTGTGTGGTCCATTGGAGGGGACTATAGGCCTACCTGTAGAGTCCAGTGGAGGGCGGAGCCTATGTGAGATAGAACCTCAGTTTTGTCTGAATCGGATGAATGCTTTGGTACAAGACTTTTTGGTGCCTGTGCTTTGATACAGCCAACAGGTGGCGCATTGAGCAGCAGCTCCCAGCATAAGGATTAGCTGTACTATCTTAGCTGGTGAATCCACCTTGTACACAAAAGTATATCATTTGCATCTTACAGAAATAGATGAACTTCTATGGTGAGTTTTGGAACTATATCACAAGAATGACCCAGTGGTGGGGGACACTGTGCTGAACAGGGTCACAGGTCACAACAGGAAGAAAAGAAGAAATAAACAAAAAAACCACAGATGGGTTGGACATAAAAAGAATGTTGTTTGCTAAAAAAGCATAAATACACGTCCATCACAACGCACCGTTGATGGAAAAACGATTCAAGACGAAAGGTACGGAGTCAAAATGTTCTTCCTTAGTGCTTCTTTTTTGCACAGCCATTAGTTTCCTCTCATTTCTAAAATGTGTCCTCGTTAGGCTGCGAATAAATGCAGTCATGCCTGTTAAGTACAAGGTGATGATTACAAAAGTGGTGCAGGTATGTTGTCATATTGTATTGAAGCAGCTTTCAGTGGTGGGGCTATCTATTGGACTGAAAGCTGCATTGTGCTATACCTGTCAACACTACTCTTCGGTGCTTGGATGCTTCCCCATCTGTTTGTCTCTGTCTTTTGTTAAACCTGACATTTCAAAGAGATGATTTTGATTATCTTATTTTCTTTGAATAAAATGGCTTCATGCTTTTGCCTGAAAATTGCTTTTGTGAACAACCTGAAGTACTGCTCTTCAAATCTTGAAAACTTTTTTTTTTTTTTCGCTTTTATACCTTCTGCTTTAATGCACATTGTACAGTGTTTTGTTAAACTATTTCGTGCTCATGTCAAAAAGTGCACATGGACACGTTTTTGTCTGATGGCAATCTACATAACAGCATTATGGAAAAGATTTGTTTTTTGTGTACCATGTCTTGAACACTTTTTGTTTTTTTTTAATTGAATTGAATTGCATAACAGTGAATTGAATTATAGGACCATCAGACAAAGGATAACACTGTGATTTAGATATTTTGCATTTCTTCTTTTGTGGCTGTGGTGAGAAAGTAAGTCTGGCATATTTGTACCGTCGGTCAGTTCCACGGTTCACTTGTGAGTTGTCTCATACATGTCTCTTACTTGTCTCTTGACATGGTTGTTAAAATTTTCTTGTCCGTTAAACTGATATATTCATTTAACTTTGTTTTCTTAAGGCACCATTGGCATATGAGACTGCTGTTTGCCTGCTTATTTATTTCACTGGACTTCTGCAGTTTTGCCTGCTTTCCTTACCTGTCTGAAACACTGCCATCTGTGCTATCCGACATGTCTGTACCAAAAACATTTCCAGAGGGTCCCCCTCTCTACATTAACAGAGGCTAATATTTCAATTATAATTGATTTAAAAGCCCAAACAGAAAATGTATGCTATAAATAAACAGGACTTAACCAACTGAAACTGCAACTGCTGAGGCGCAGTTCAAATCCAAAAAAAATATCAAAAGAAAATTTGTAGCATGTAAATAATTTAATCTGCTTCTGGACACATACAAACTTAAACACAATAACAGCAACTACTGCTCTGAACAGGCTTAACAGACTATAGATATCCATCTTCAAGGAGCTGATCAAACGTGTGCCAAAGACATACTGCCAACTAGTTTAGTGCTGAAAGGCAGCTTTTGAGGAAGACAAATGCATCATATATTCCTTGTCAAACTGAACCAAGGCTTGACACAAATGCAGTAGAGTCTCAGAATGAAGTTCACAGCGAGGGTCGGTTCACAGGAGTTCAGTGAGTGGGGCAGAAGTGCAAAACGCGGCAGGCAAAAGGCAAGGTCAAAATGGCAAAACTGGCCCGATAATAAAGGCTTACTAGGAAAAACTCATACAAGTAAAAAAAGCTGGAACGCTTGCACAAGGGAACAAGAGGGACTGGCACAGAGGAAGAGGTAACACTGAGAGTGTATACTCTGGGGAGGGGGAGACATGAGACACTGGTGCAACACATTAGGGCAGGACAGATAACCACACAAGAGGGAAGCACCGCAACTAAAACAAGATAAGAGGTGAGTAAGAAAAACAGGGAAACACAATAAAGGAACTTAACTAGGCTGGCTCATGACAGCCAAGGTTCATCAAGGGTTAGGGTTAGGTCCCATCGGAAGTCCCGTATGAGGTTTGGGTCCATGATGTCATTGGTAGAGACCCAGAAAAGTTTCTCAGGGCCACATTCCTCCCAGTTCACCATACTGGGACCTATGTCCCCAGTGCCAGACCGCCAGGAGTTTGTGTACAGTGTAGACTGGGTCTCCATCAAGAGGGGTGGAGAGGCCTGGAGGCGGGGACCAGAGGGCTCTCCTTGGCAGATTTCACTTGTACCATGTGAAAAGGTGAGTAAACTCTTAATGGTCTGGGGAGTTTGAGCTTGACAGCAACCGTGTCAAAGGCTTTTGGGAATGATAAATGGACCAAAAAAAACCCCAGAGGACAAGTTTCCACTCCACTTTGAGGAGCAGGTCCATGGTAGATAGCCACACCCTTTGATCGCTCGAAGGATGCATGGTTCAACCACCAATCCATCTCTTTGTTCTCAGAATTGCGGTATATAGTGCCTTGTGCCTTGGCCAAGATAGAGCAACAAAAATATGTGAGACATTTGTCTCAACACACGACTAAGGTGTGCTGTTGGCTCTATGTGATGGGGCTCTGGGAGGCAAGGATGCCAAATGGTCTCCAGCTTCTGGTTTAACCGCTCTGTATGCTCGTTGGTAAACAGACAACTCCACTGCCTTCCCTCTGCCATACTCACACTGACCTTTACTCTGCTACCAGATAACTCTCCCTCAACTCCTGTACACGCACCACTTCTAAGTCAAGTCTATCTCTATGCTTATTCATACTTAAGTCACATTATAGCCTATCCAGCTATGTCAAATTAAAAAAACCCTGAAAATCTGGCACTTAGCTCAGAAGTACAGAGAGTCATTGCTAGTAATAATTCACCATCTTGTCTGGTTGCATTTGTGTTGCAGAATAGCACATCGCAAGTAGTCGGAAGTTTCAGCTCATCTTGGTGTGAATGTGTCAGAACTGTGCTTTAAAAAAACGAATCATGTTGTATTATATAACTTAAAAGTACAACACCACTTTTTTGTTATTTCAACAGATTGAGAAATGAGAAAAATGCTGGGAAGTGAAGCCACCACTATTTTGTAAAAAGTTTTACTATTCAGTGAGTTCTTAAACTTTTCGAAATAAATTAATTTAGATGCGTAACAGTAACTGCAGCGGCAAAAGCTGAAGATGTGGAAAGCTGTTGTCGAGCTCTGCTGCACTCAAACTAAATATGAGATAATGAGCTATGTGATGACAGTCAAGTGAATGGAGTGAAAAGCATTTTAGCCGCCCTTCCCTGCCTCCTCCATAATGCAGTTTCTCCATTTTATCATCTCATCTCAGCCAGTGACTGCTCAGACCACCGTTGGACCACTGGCAAAAGCTAGATAATAAACAGTTTACTCTGGGTACAATGTGATGTAATCTATAGAAGAAAAAAAAAATACACACATTCAGCATTTATATGGACAAAAAAAATCAATGTGACAGGCAAAATGAGCACATGGACTGAAACGTTACATAAAATGTCCATTAAAAAATCTGTTGCTATGATAAGGAAGTAAAAACCTGAATTTTTGCTTGTCGTTGTCTATGCACTAACATTGATTGACAGAGAGGACAAAGGGACAGTTTTGCTTTCATCACTGCATACCAACGACACATTTGCTAATGAGAATATAAATTACTGCCTAATGAGAATATAAATAACAAACAAGCTAATGAAAAGAAGAACTTGGCAAACAACTCTGGTCTAAACAATGACAATCAAAGCCGGGTAATGAAATCACATCTTAACTTGATAATTGAAAAAATAAATGAATCGTATCAAGTCATTTGAAAGGAACAAAACTGATCGATAATGAAGAATAGGCCTACATGAGAAGGAATTCAGAATGAATACCAGAAGCACCTGGGCTTTATATTCCAGGCATGTATTTGTTTACTTTAAGATATGTGAAAACATGGCAATTTGAGTCTAAAAAACACTTTCCCTTACAAAAGCTCAAGTCGGTTACCTATCAGACGACCCATCCACGTGTTTTTCTTTTAGCAGAATGATATTTAAAGGTGCTGTAAGTGGTATTTAAAATTTTCCCTGTAATTATTTAAAATATGTGTTAAATAGCTCTACATTCAGACAGACATCACTTATGTCGAGTGTTTTGTCCGAAACATGGGTCCTCTGCTCTGCCGTAAACAGAAAAGACATTTTCTGGTGTCCCGCTCCCACTCTCATCCAATCAGGAGAGAGAATTCCAGAAATGTATTTTCGATTTACTGCAGAACGGAGAGACTTTGAGATCCACATTACTGACCAAACTCTATTATCAGTGTTGGCTGTCAGAATGTGGAGCTATTTGAAACTTGTTTTATCAAAGTGTAAATCACTTACAGTACCTTTTATGTACTACAAGTGCGTTAAATCTGGGGTAAATAATACAGCCATGTCATGATTACTCAACTGGCTCCAACCTTTCTCATCTGTCTGTTTAACTCCCAAAAAACGCATTTTCCCTCAAACCGGATGCACTTCTTGTCTTTTCAAACTCAATCTTTGTCTGATTGTTGGACTGTGTTCTTTCTCCATGCCGACAGTAAAAAGCTGTCAGCTTCTGTTGATTGAACTGGACTGTGCTGTACACAAAGCATTCAGGGCTGCTTGTAAACTTAAATGCAGTTGTTGCCATCATGCATATGTAAAATTTTATTCATCATTTTGATTTTTTTGCACAGATTGAGCGCATGGATGCTTTCTCTCTGTTTTAGTTTTTCTTGAGTGTTATTGAAACTGTGCTGATACCTGTTTTAGCGCTTATTGTTCACCAAAAAATGTTAAATTAACTGCCAAGGGCCTTATGAATTAACACAATTTGTGCTGTGTTGTGTTTTCCCGTCGCCTCAAGTAATTCAATTCCTGGTAATTTAAGCAAACAATCAATCACTCATGCAGTTAACTTTTTGGCCTTTTTATGCCAATTTACAGTAACAGTGGACTGTAAGCAAATGTTTACACAAAATGCTTTTGGGATATTTAGTGTCAATCATATCGTCCGCTACAGGTCTTTAAACTGCAAGAGGAAAACTGTGCATACAGAGAAACATGAAGAAGAACAAGGAGAGGTGCAGGAACCGACTGCTGAGCCATCCAGCTGTTTTTAATAAAATACTACTAAAAGTACACCATCAAGAACTACTATATTAGGTGTAAAGCTTCTCTGTGCTCTTGCATTTCTATATATTATCTAGTTATAGTTGTTCTGTCTGAGGCATCAGTTGCATATGGACCACATGCACGTACTGTAGTACACAACTATTTCCACTCTGGATTTTAATCAGGGTTTTCCTCTTCATAGCTAACTTGCCCCTCTCCCATATTTGCATATCTCTCCATGTCTCCTCCTACTCCCACTGGCATAATGAATGCGACAAGTTCCATTGTGGAGCCAAATGTCAGGCCCTGAGGCTGGCAGACAAGCCACGGAGCATAATGACCATCTGAACCAACTCAGCATGTGACCCCAAGGAGAGCAGTAAGGAGACAAAAGTCAAAAGGAGCAGAAAAAGTGTGAAGTGATAAAAAGATTAGAATATGAAAATAGAGACACAGAGGAGGAGAAGAGCCGGAGAAGATAATTAGTTAACAAAAAAACAAACAAACTAACTAAAAAAAGAAACAGACTGGAAGGAAACAGGATGGACATCTGTTCTTAGAGGATGTGTTGGAACAGTATAGGAGCAAAATACTGAGCGACTGGCTCAAGGTTAACGCAGTGTGATATTTTCAGAATGCATGAAAGCTGTTGACTCAGCCGTGGCATAGTACACAGTTGCAACAGTAATCAGCAAACTTAATAACAACCTAGGGTGTATTGATTTAAAGAAAACTTCAGCAGCAGCACCGCATGATTCTATCATCATTAAAGAGAGTGTAATCACCCTGCGGCTGTGTGATTCCACCAGACATGTTCAACCCCCCGGACACCCCCACCCCACGATTTCAAAATATGAAAAACAAGTCATTAATCTGAGGGGGACACAGAAGTGACAGTATTTGCTTTCATTTTCTTAGGCTTAATTTATCATCTGCGGCTGTGTGTGTGTGTCTGCGCACAATTACACAGCAGAGCATGTCTGAGGCTGCTCTGCATGTTTATCCACCTGAAGCTACCGCAGAGATACGCTAGATTGATCTGCAAAGGCCATCTCCAACAGAGACTCTGCAGCAGCATAAGTTTTTTTTTTTTTAAACTTGGACAGGTGGGGAAAATGACAGATACCACTGTCAGAAGGTGGGTGGCTAGATGGTGCTGGGAATTATGTTGGCAGTATTATAAAAAAAACAAATTAACAAAATTAATTTGATGTCAGTGACTATGTTCATATGGGCTGCAATAGTTCAACTGATGACCCCCTTCTAAATAAGACAATATTCCGATTAAGGTGTTTACATGAGTTGCTTATAAAATATTCCATTCATATTCCCGCTTGCACGTTGCAGAGCATGGTCTGATTGATGACTCACAAGACGCACGCTCATCCCACGTCATACGTCCGATATTCTCTCGGGATTTGACCTAAAACTGGAATTCGAACAACAACAACACGACAGTCCAACATGTTGCTACCGTTTCGCCTTTTGAGTTTTTATTTTCTAATTTTCCAAAATATGCTCTGGTGAAAAAATGCTCTCAAAATATCTAACACGGTGTTACTTTCTGCTTCACCCCAGAAATGTTGGGACTGCTTTTAAACGGTGCTGTCAGTCATCTTTTCTTCTAAAGGTAGCTGTAAACTTGCTGCCGGAAGCTAGAGTGTAAACTGTGTCGCTGTCGCAAAACGCTGCAAGTACTCCAATAGGTGTATACATGTGTACAACAATGTGACTAAAACTGGAATACTCCACATCTTAATTTGATTATTGCTTACTCAGACTATTTCTGTCTTTAATTAATATTAAAGTTTTTACCCATCTGTCCATTTTCTATACCTGCTTATTCAGCATGCACTGGTTGAGAGGCAGGGCAGACGTTCACATTAGCAATTCCATAGGACCTGATAAGAAAAATTATTTTCTGGGTCCTATCTGCTGAACCTGATGACTGTCTCCCTCCCTGCTTTGCACATAGCTTTAAGGGTGAGCTTTAGTGGAGCCAAGGGTAAATTATGAGGTGAAACTTATGGACTGAAGGCTCAAGGCAACTCATTAAAATGCAAGACCCAGGAGAGCTATTTCAAGAAAGATCATAACCTCTTGGCCAGGGTTTTTATACAAAAAGTATACCAACTATTGGGATTCCACAAAAGAGCCAGGCCGTGGGAGATATGCAGAGATTGAGGTATGATTTCATAGAACTTTCAGATTTCAAATTTTTAAAAAGTTCAATAGTTTTGTGTTGGGTTTTTTTTTTTCCTTTCAACCCCATTCTTTCTAAGCTACATTTTTGATTTATTATGTTATCACTCTTTCTTTGGTCATTAATCACATTAAAGTATAATCACCACTCGGTCCTGGTTCATACAATGCAGTCAAGTGGGCCGATATATATTTCACAGCCACCAGATCTCAACTTGACTAAACATGGTCAAGTCTGTTTTCATCTTTGCCACCATTTACACACTAAATGGTGTTCATCCCTCCAGTAAACATTTAAGAAACTTGGAGAACAATAACACGATCATGCTCGTTTTCCTCACAACATTTCCTAATACCCAGTTTGCAATTCTGTAACTCTTCATACAGTCAGCACAACAAACGTAAATGATGACTGGACTAGGAATCACTCTGAACTGTTTTGATGCGAAACACATTCTGTTTTCTCACTCCAACTCAACCACTAACAAAACATTTTGCTGCTTTTTCCAGGACGGACTTGATTTTGCTTCCACCTTGCAATCCTTTCCACAACCCCGTGGAGGATGTCCTCATAAAGAAGAAAAGTCTATGACCAGAAACCACACGTCCCTCTTGGGCAAAATGAATGCTGGAGGCCTGGATGCTTCTACAGAAGATTGACAGAGCGCACATGAGATTTGTTTCCAGGTGGATCATGTGAGAGGATGAAAGATGCAATGTGGTTTAGTACTTCAGCAATGCAAGGCAGGGAGGTGGTATTTCTATAAAATAATTTATTGTCATAGAATAAGAACAGAAAACAATTAAACAAACAAACAAACAAAACAATGGCAACATTCCTTACAATCTCTGACATAGACTTTACAGGTCAGCACAATCTGCATTAATAGATACTGTTTGTTTTGTTGTTATGGAATCTTGGTTGATGCTAAACAAATAAGAAAAAAAATCAAGAAGACAACGCTTATACAAACAGTAAGACCTGCTGTTATTATATTTTGACGTCATGAGGTACCAAGTTACAAAGTGTTACTACTTGCAGACAAATATTTTCAGTGTATGAGTGCAAGAGTTGTTCCTGAGATGTGTATGAAATGTTTTGGTTGCATTGGCACATTTTGGACTGTGTGAAGAGCCTTTAACAGAGCTCTACATTCCCTCTGTATAGAGAAACGTGGACATGTTGAGAAACTGAAATGCCAATATGTTTTTGATGGAAATCAGTTTCACAGGTCTTCTGTAAAATAGATCAATGCATCAAATATTTGTTAGGTTTGCCAACAAAAAAAAAAAAAGTGAAATTCTGCTGATTAATTTGGAGATATGTTTAAATTATATATTTTCCAATGAGCGAGTTGTGTAGCCTTGAAAATGTTTTATCAGCCAATTGATTACATTGCCCCCTCAATGGGCTGTTGATTAGTTAGTAGGAAGATACTGAGTTGTTTTATCCAGACTGTTTCCTATAAAAGAGATACGATCATAAAGCATAACATCATCAAAGCCTTTAATCAATTGAGGTACAAAAAAAAACAACAAAGAAAAAGTAAATGAGATGATGAGTCTATTTACTTGAAAGCGTTCCTGATACGAGTGCTTCCGAAGGAGACATACGCAGTTTAAGTTTTCCTTTGAAGGTTTTAATTTGGAAGATTCACTCAATAAACAAGCTGCACGCCGCATGTTTCTTTGTTTTTATTAAGCATGGGAAAG
The DNA here is from genome assembly GCA_029783625.1 of Naso annulatus. Taxonomy (NCBI): domain Eukaryota; kingdom Metazoa; phylum Chordata; class Actinopteri; order Acanthuriformes; family Acanthuridae; genus Naso; species Naso annulatus. The sequence continues at coordinate 665,352 of JAPZDX010000022.1, forward strand.
TCAAACAACCATTTTAAAGCACAGCTTACATCAAAAGTAGCAAGTATGGATGAAAACTTTTTAAAATGAAGATTGCATACTTGCCATTTGCGATAAGAGTGTATTCCAGTATCCATGCAACCATGCTATTTAGTATGCCATAAAGAAGATTTAATATGGTTCAGCAGATGTTTACCAGATACCATGTTTTGAAGTATGCATGCCAGCATGCCTTTGTGGGGATTCTGACCCACAATCCTCTGAGCAGTGGAAGATAACTTACCTTGGCTGAGCCCCCAAGTGACTACAGACAAATGATGGCTCATTGATAGATGGCAGAAGCTACAATGACAGATGACAGCACATTCAAGTATTTTGAGAGGTGAATGATTAGTTCATGGCCGAAGGTAGATGGAGTCAACTTCAAAAAGCCTGGCACATTAAAATAAAAGGAAGACGAGAAAGGACGAGAAAGGAAATAATTAAGAAGCTTTTATTTTTTTAGCCAAATCATTTGGAAACGACAGCATGTTTCGCCCCCACAGGTTTTCGTCAGGACTCCTGAAAGCCTAGCACATCTGTTTTTCAGCAGAGTCCTTTATGACACGTGAGCACTTGGCCCAGTGGTCATGAAACAAATGAATCCCTTTTGTGTAAAAGTCGGCATCTTGGACACTCAGAAAGCTGTTCAAAGTAGCAATGATGTCATCACTGCCAAATTAGCTCAACAGGTAGGGTGTTAGACATTTCAAATCCACATCCCTGGATGGCAGCCACCTAAAATTTTTCGCTCCCGCTCCCGCTCCCACTTCACTCACATGCTCTACTTGGAATTTGCCTTGAAGCAGGGGACTCCAGTGTTTGGTTGTTCTTTCTTCGCTTGTTTAAAGTTGTGGACCCCTTTCACCTATGGTTATGAACTACTGGAGAAATGGATCGGTCTCAAAAATAGCAGGACTGTCCCTTGATATTTTGTTCCAAATTAGCTTCACATCAAGGCCACAAAGTTTTGGGACCCAGTGAGCTGATTTCTTGGTCAAAGTTTGTTTTCGATAACTACATGGAAAGGTTCTTAGGAGATACCCAGCTCTGTAGCAAGACACCATTTTCAGGGCTCTTTCTAGCATGTTTGCAATCAGCAGACTGCTGTCCAGTTAAAGCTTATTGGTTAATAAGCCTTGAAATGGAGGTAGTGGGTAATTCTATGAAGGCTGATGATGTCATTTTTTTTCTCACTGACTTGCAATTTTAAACTACTAGAAACAGAAATACCAAGAAAGTTGGAAATTTTCTGCACAATCACTCTAAGGGCCCTATCTAACACTCATCAGTGGTGCAAGGTGCAAACACGAGGTACCACGGTTTTTATTTATTTATTTAGTGTCCAGCTCCACCACTGTCGTCTCGTGCCAAGAGAAGCAGTTCTGCCCTACTTGCTGCACTCCTTCGCTCCTCACCTGCACTCTCTCTGGTCAAAATTCAGGCACATTTTAACTTTTTTGCACCAGGCACAAGATAATGAATGCGCCAAGACATGCCTTCATTCTCCCTTCACTTTCAGACCCCCTGCCCACTGGCTCACAGTCGCAGCACAAGTGCCTTTGCTATCTTAAAGATGTAAGAAAAACTACATCTGTACAAGGGTTAAGATAAAAATGTCACCTGCCCCAGCAGTGCACCAGCTTTGCACAGGGTGTAAGATAGGGCCAGTGGGGTTGAACTGCACATGAAGGTAAACAAATAACCTACTAATACTACTAGTTTTTGTGAGTCATGTACAATCAACAGACTAAATTTAGCACTACAGACTGCAATGCACTTCTGACATATTCTTTCCTAACTGTATGCACACTGCATGAAACACCACAGTCTTTGGAGAGGCATCTGCAGCATGGCTACTTGAAAAAATAAAAAGTATGTAAGTTGGAAGTCATTTGATGTTTCCACATGAGGCACCAAGTAAATACACTAATTATTTATTTAAAAAAAAAAAAAAAGATTATATGAATGATTTCCTCAAATGTTAGAATCCAGATTAGTTGGGAGAAATCATAGAGTCCTTTGTTTGTTATTGTTGCATTCAAATATTAAACTTTAGGTTAGAACCAGCCTTTCAAAAGAAGCTCATTGTCACAGTATAGAGAAGGCCCAAGTCAAGGGTTATTATTATTCTTTTTTTTTTGTTTTAAGTTTTAAGAGCCTTTAGCAGTATGTGTGTGTGTGTGTGTGTGTGTGTGTGTGTGTGTGTGTGTGTGTGTGTGTGTGTGTGTGCATGTGTGTGTGGTTGGGGGCTGGGGGGCTGGCGGATACAGACAGATGTTAGTCTGATTGAGCACTGTGCTCAGTGCAGCTCTTCCACTACCACCACTGGTTTTGGCGATTAGAGAACACTGCTGGCTTCCAGCTTGTAGGGCAGTCTGATTTGGGATTGTAACTGCAAGGAGAAGGAGCATCTGCAGCTCAACTCACCCTTCCCACACTGACACCTCTGTGTCCTATCCACATGCCAAAACATGCGTATAGTTGCACACATTCAAACAGGCATGAAAAAACATAGGTATAAACAGCATGCTGTCAAACAGACACCTATGCAGCCACACAACATGTGACAGGTCTGCATTACTGGAACATTTCATTTAATCCTTTGTGTACTGCTTTGCTTCCCTAAAAATAAAACCAACATAATGTAGTCACGCTGTAAAGTTAAATGTGAAGATACAGACGTAGAGAAATAGCTAATGTAGTTTTACGATGTCATGACCTGGCTCAAAGGCGATGACAAAAACGGAGCAACGCAGTGCGAACTCAAATACAAAAATATATTTATTTAAATAAAGAAACAGGACGAAACCAAAATAAAGATATGAGGTGTGTTAATCAGTATTTATCAGTGGTGTCCATGTGAGTGTGTGGAGTATGTAATGT
>JAPZDX010000022.1:685268-699181 GCA_029783625.1 Naso annulatus
AATGATTATGAGGCTGCAGGGAAGCCAAGTGAAGACAATTACACTGAAAACAACAATAAATTCTTTACGTTAGGTCAGGAATCCACGTTATTAATATCATACAGCATGGAAAAACAGGCAATCGCCTATTTTTTCAATAATAACTGAATTTCAACACTGCAGCTCAGTTACTGCACAATCAGCATGCGCCTTTAGATTCATGCATTATTCTAACAAGACTGAACAGTACAAGTGTGTGAGCCTATTATCCTGCTCTGTATTGTTAGTAATGAGAGGTTGTAGCTCACGGTATGCATTCCATTGCATAAGCAACATCTCCATTAGCAATTCATAACACAAGTTCAGCATGAAGTTGACAACCGCTCAAAATGTGTGTGTGTTTGTGCGTGTGTGTGCGTGTGTGTGTTTGCGCCTGCCTGCCTGTTGACTGATCCCTCTTATCTGTGAAGCTCTGTTGGTGATTAAGGTTTTAGTCTGTTGGCTTTTTGCGCTAATGATGTGAGAACAAACATGGTGAGATCCATAGAATCTGCAGCACCAGGTTTTTTTATATCACTTTTTTTGTTTCACTGCCTGCGCTGTGTCTACTTCTAACCATCCAACTGGGACCTACGTTCAACAAACAGTCCTTCGGATGCAGCATGTTTGCCCTTAAGACACTTGACAAGTAGACCTGAGGGTCTCATTTTTGGGGTTTTTTTTTCACTGAATCAGTGAAACAGTTCAAGTGAACAGTGGGAGCACAGAGAGTGGAGAACAGATTCTTGCTAATTTCGTCTTCAGCACCATGCGGTGCAACTACGCCAGTTTGAAACATCACGGGATAAAGACAAATATGTTTCAGTAAAAATAGGAACTCTTTCTTTCATTTTAAAGCAGGAAAGTATGTCTTAATTATCCAAAAGCCTAAGCATCAAAGGAACCAAATTTTACATGTGAAAAGGAGATTAATTTCTTTTTTTCGGCTTTTATTTTATATGGCTTTACCTTCTTTCCTTTTTATTGTTGCGTCACTTTTTTTGCATATACTTCTGACTCTTGCACTTACGTAAAAAGAATTCCCTTGGTGATGGATCCGTAAAGTCTCACTCAACTGATCTTATTGTGTTATATTTTACCATATATATCAACAATAAGAGCCAAGCAGAACCTGGCAGTGAACAACAAACAGTCATACTGGATGACTATTATTCATTAAATATAAAACAACATTTCTGAATCTTAGTTTTGCCTGCTTGTAACACACACACACACACACACACACGTACAATACCCGCAATCAGCCGATAAAGGTTACAGTATGTGAGCAAAGTGGATCTTTTCCGAAATAGTAACACTGTACATTCAAACAGCATTTATTTATATTTAGGCCCAGGCCAGTGGCACAACTGTCACCTTAAAACAAAGAACAGCAGCAGCAGCGACAACGTCTCTCAGATGCAGGAAAAAAGCTACTGTGACAAAGTGACAACAGCACCTAAGAGAATGTTGTGATTTACAGTAGAAACCAGAGGTGAGGACTCTTTTTAAAGACTCTGTCAGCTTTGCCTCAAAATGATCGATTTGACTTGACAGTGGGATGGGAAGGAGAGACTAGTGCTATGAAGTTACAATCAGTCGGTACAAACTGATAATCAGAATCAGATAACTGTGTAAAACCCTCTTTACAGTTGTTAAGACAAAGTGCTTTTTGCTTTCCAGTTTCTTTAAACCTCATCAAAAATCATTTGGCTTTTTCGGAAACAAAAAAAATGAGGGAAAGTGAACTATTAGTGGGACTCTGTTTTGTTGCTCTTATTTCTTCCTACGCTTATTTCATTAAGGCAGAAAAAAACATTTGACTCAAGCATGAATAAATGTAATATTTAAATACATTATTACTGTAAAAATGAGGTAACAGAAAAAACTAATTCTATGACAAAACACTTCCAAAATAAAAGTCTTCCCGGCTGATTTCCTCCATCGGGTCTCTCTACCACTGATTAATTGTAGATCCTGCACTGACAACTGGTGACCAGATTCCTACTTTGTTTCTTAACAATTTCATCTGGCACATCCAGAGGCTGTTGCTGTGCTTATTTAAAACTCAGTTAAATACGACATTAATTTTAATAGAGCCTTACAATACAGTCCTTGAGGGAAGCCGTTTCCCATTACTCTTTGCTCATTAAATGACTAAAGCAACGCGTTTCTCTGAACAGTCGAGTGTGTGTTTTTGTTTCAGCAGTATTCTGATTTCAATAAACACTTTTAGAGGCGGTCGAGATCCATAGCAACTTTCAATCATCGTCAGTCCTTCATCATGTCTCAAATGGTTTTCTGTGGTGTAATTTATTTATCTGTTGTGTGCGGCGAATGCAGTGTCTGCGTCGTCGGTTGTCTGTATGAGTTGATTTGGTGGCAAATGAGTTTCCCCACTGGGGACTAATAAAGCTGTCTAATCTAATCTAATCTTGTCAACCCTGCAAATGCCATTAAAAGTTAGACACCAGTGACACTCGTGTGTGAAATAATAATACCGTTGCTCAAGGCCAGGTGTCTCTGCGAGTCAATGGGATGAGGTAATAATGTAAAACTGTGTTTAAAAAAAAAAAAAGTTAAGTGCTCTGTGCACTGAGCTTTTGACTCCATTTCTGCAACACATACAAACTACAAGGCTCAGGACACAAATGTAGACATCATCACCATCAACATCAACACACAACCACATTTCCCCCCCTCAGATGTGAGGATCAGGAGGATCTCTAGTACAGCAATCATAGCGCACGCAATATTGCTCTCCAGCTAAATCCAATAACAGCCCAGTTCTCTCCAGGGTCCTTCAATATAACACTGTCACATACCTGTCGGGGACCCCTCAAGCACCTCTCCTGTGTAACTTGTCTCTTTGAAGATGGGTCGGTTGTCATTTTGGTCGATGACAGTGATCACTAGTAAGGCAGGTCCCTCAACAATGTTTCCAGCGAAGTCTGTGGTTGAAACTTCCAGCTGTGTGGATGAAAAGATAAACTAAGTTATTTTCAACAATAAAGATACGCTTCTGGGGTTAACTCTTATTTACAGTCATTTTTTCCAAAACTGTAGGAGGCTGATTTAAATTTCATGCTGTTTTGTATCCGACTACAAAAACAACCCGCTAGTCGTCCAATGAAAGGCCAGCCACATCTAAAAATTGACGTTTTTTCCCACAAATATCACTGTAATTTGCTGCATCTCCCTCTGCGAATAATCTGTCTTTGAAGACAGTGGTGGGCAATTTTCCTGAATTTAAAATAATTAAATTATTTGTTCCTGGATGCTTTTCAAATACCTACGCATTTCATGTATAGTACCATAGCATTTGCTGTAAATACCAATTTGGGTAATTTTGCTTTGGCCATGCAATCACTTGAACTAAAATATCCATGCAGCAGAAACGAATTCATTTGTGATGATCTGATGTGAGATTTGTGAGAACCAATTATTTTCTATTCCGGTTTGAACTGTGAGTTTATACTGATTTTTTTTCCCTTCAACTATGCATAATCACATCAATGCATGATTTTGACTACTGATTCCTTTACAGGCACTTACAGGTGTACGGATAAAACCTTTCAGCCGAGCCTGTTAAGATTACTCATCTCCTTATTTCCACCTCCTCCACTTCGTCTGCTTCCCCACAGAAGGATCATCTATCGGCCCACATCACTAATTTATGAATTCAGCTTCTCCTTGCGCTGCAGTATTGCGAGTCATCCCCCCTGCTGGTCCCGCAGGGGGTCCGTGCAAGCTTAACAGAGTACAGTTACAATGGGCACAATATCAGTTCAGCAAACAAGCTGTTTTTAATCCAGATTGGGACAACCTCGTCCTATTTTGTCAGCCCACCTTTTTCTTTGTTTAAATGTTTTCTACATGTCCAACACTTTTTATGCAGAGACCTTCATGCTGGATTTTAACACGGACAATGGAAGGTAATTATATTGTTATAGTGCCAAACTAACTTAAAGAAGGGGGATTCTTGAGGATTAATTTTAAAAAAAGTTCTTTCAGTCATTTTTGTGCAGTCTATTAGATCGCAAATATAGTTTATAGTTGAAAAAAATTCCTTTCTCCAGAACAATTTAAATTAAATCTGTCACTGACAGACTTCCTTTCACTTTTGAAATGCTTTAGTTAAAGCAGCTGTAAGAGATTAAAACAATTTTTAGTGAGTGAAAGCCTCTAACTGACAAAATAAAACGCTGTGCTATACAATATGAGCTGCTGTGATATGATTATATTTGAAGATTTTTTTTTTTTAAAGTGTGCTTAAGCCTCTGATAAACAACACAATTCTGCAGACATGCTAGCAGCTCAGTGAGACAATGTGTAGGCACAGCAGTACAATTAGGGGCACAACACTACAGTCTGCACCATGGAGAGCAAAGACAGCAGAGCGTCTGTGTTTGTTTCCTTGTGAACATTTTATTGAAAATCTGACTATCGCTTGTCACTTTTATGATTGGTGTTTTACTTTGTCTCTGTTTATATGTTTTGTTGGTCTATTAAGTTTGTCTGGTATTGCTGCTGCTGTTGTCTCATTCAGGTCTCTTTTTAAAATGAACCCTTGTGTATGTTATGTGTAATATTAACCATTTTCACTGTCTCAGTTCAACATCTTCAGATTCTAACATCTCTGTTTAGCTGTAAACACAAAATGTAGCTGAGGGTGATGCCTTTTTATGGATTGGATGGCTTTTTTTCTGGCAAATCTGCCTTACTCTTGCTCTGACTGGCTGCCTTCATTGGTTAGGTTGGTTAGGAATAGTGTAAGAATATAACAGCAAGCCAATCAGAGAAGGAGTAGCCAATCAAAGGCAAAGCACTGTGGGTCTTGGGTTCGCTGTAATGTCACTAGTATTGCAGATACATCATGGATAAAGTCAAGTATGTGACTAACTGTCATTGCAATTTAATATTAACTACAACAAACACATTTTTCAACTCACCACGAGATATTCCTTTAAGTTGCTCCATGCACAAGTACAATTCACTTCTGTCAGTTTAATTGCAAAATAGTTTGTCAGACAAAGATGCAAAACTGGACATGTGTACACTCTCTTATGCTGTATCCATATGTTGTAATGTCCCAATAAAACAAAAAACAAAAAACAAACCAAAAAATAGCAAAATTGCAAAAAAAGAAACACACACACACACACACACACACACACACACACACAAAAACACTTATACCATAGTTGAGACCAATGGTTGTCTTCATCTTGTTTAATTTCGAAGGTTTATCTCAGCAGTGGTCTCTTTTGTTTACCTGAATAATATTATTCTCAGAACGTATGTGGTATTGATTTCAAAGTGCTATATCTATATCTGGCACATTTGGCTAAAGACTGTGAAAACGAACATACCAAGGGAATTCAAGCAAATTGCACTTCAGAGTAATAAAAACTGGACACATAATAACCTGTAAATGTTGCCAGTGCTGATTGTTACACAATTGGGATAACCTTTCATATAATCTAAGCAGGCCCTATACTAGAAACCCTATCTGCAGACAAGGCTGTGCACTCTATGAAGTCAGCGATCTGTATCCTATAATGATCTCGTATGCAATGGCATTACCTCCATTTCAATCTTAATCTGTGGCTAAAGAGATCACTTCACTTCCTTTATTGGCGCTGGAGCAGGGCTGTAGAGATTCATCAGAGAAATAGAGAGTGAGGTTCCTCCGATATCAGTAGCATCACATTACCAGCCTTTCCTCTTCCAATCAGTAATGCATGACATCACACAACTTCTCTATCAAACGGGTCATCCCACTCTTTTCCCTCTATCTCACTCCTCTGTCTGCCACTACCTTTGTCCTCCTATCTGTCCGTCACAATGGAGCGTGGAGCATATAGTGTAATGGAAATAATGGCACACATGCAGCTGAACTAAGTGTTGAAGGTGTTATGAGCCTAATGGTTTCATATATCATCTTCCTCCTCTCTCTCTATCTCTGCCTTGAGAGTACGATGGGATGCTTTTCATGAGAGGGACCATTGCCTCCTCGGTCTCCACCCTGCAGGACTGCTGACTTTCAACTATTGGTGCTCTCCAGCTAACTTCACCAATGTTTTTTCATCCAATCCACTGATCAACTCACACAGGCCCGCACTCGCTGAGAGGCATGCATACTTTACGGCTGAAACAAGCAAGCCGGGATCTGCATGGCATAAGAATTACTGTCCTATGCCAACAAGCATATGTATGCATGGTTTACACTCACACAGACATACACACATACACACATTAATACATGCACAGTCTAGCTTCTCTTCTCAGCATGTCTGAGCAGTAATGAGAACATTAGCTGTGAGGTGCCTCGCGTCAGATCATTCGAATGGGGATCGCACCAACAACACAGCAATATCCAACTTGGCAGATGGAGGGAATACATAATAAAACACATATGGTCTCATAGCAAAGAAAATGGTGTGATCTTCCAAACAAAGGCAGCCATGAACAGCTTTGATTCGCATGACTTTCTTTGAGGTATAACATGCAAATGTCTTCGCCCCCATTCAGCACAACATATACCGCATGAGCTGCATATAATTTTCTAGCTTGACACAGTGTTTTTCCTTGGTTCTTTTATTTTGAACCTACCGCACGCTGCTCTCCCTCTTTTACCATCTCAGTTGTTGAGTTAAGAGGTTTTTTCAACCAAGAGTTTGTGTTTGTCGGAGCAGCGGAAGGATGAGTTAAAGTGGTTTTTGGTGAGTTCATTTCGTTTCTGTCACATTGGAATAAAGTGTACTTTAGGATGATAAAATCACAGTTGTTTTTTTTCTTTCATTTTGTATGGATTTCATAAGTGTGCAGATTGATTTTATTATTCAGCAATCTTTAGTAAGTGCCCGTCATTATCTCTGTATAACATAAAATTTAATTTTTGTATATTTGCACAAATATTGAATTGTTCTGTGTTATAGCAAAATAATAAAGGGCACATATTGTCTTCATTTTAAAGTATATGATGTGAAATTGGGACAGAGCCTCGTCCCTGCATTAATTTTCATTGACTAATTACACGTTAAATGTTAAATTTACAGTAGGTCAGTTTTTTTAATGTAAGTGAGCCAAAAGACTCGGAGAAGCCAGACTGAAATTTTGCCCCGGGTATATGTAATATTATGTAATATGGCGATCATATGTATTTTTACACCTTGTCTTAAACCCATAAACCTTTACAAGGAACATTTTTCTTTGCCTGCAGGCTTTATGAGAACCAGTGTGTCTGCTTAAATAGCCATCCTTGCTAGAATGGGAATATTCAACAAACAGCATTGGGTAAAAGCAGGATAGCTCTTCTCACTTTAAACCCATTTTTGTGTACTGCTGTTACTGCACATGCTAGGTCTCCTTGTACTGATGGAAATGTTAGACAGGAACAGGAACATTTCTACGTGCAATCTAGGAATGTAAATTTGTCAACAATTCTGGGAGAAAGTCGTAGAACACGCAGGACGGGACCTAAATTTCCAAGACTATCCCTTAGAGGGACCAAAAACAATCACCAAATGTATCACGATATGACTTTGTTGAAATAAATGTGGGAGCTGTCACTGCTGCTCGAGTGATCCTCAGATTCTGGAAAAGTAGATCTTTTAAAAAAAAAAAAAAAAAAAGGGATGAAATTTATGGAAGGAATTGTGTTACAAGAACACATTATAGAATCAATGATGAAGGCTAAAGCTTTAAAACATTGTGGGCACGTTTTGTTTTATTTGTTTTGTTTTTGTTTGCTTGTTTTTTTTGTAATATGTTTGTTGCACTGTAATGATCTGGTTGTTTGTTGTACCGCTGTGGTTGGTGAATTATTATTTTAGGAGTAAAAATGTGCAGTTACCAGGGGCCTTTGAGTATATTGTTTTCCAATAACAATACTGTCTGATTGTTCATGTTTGAATGAATAAATTAAAAGTTGAATAACCAAAACAAAAAAATAAAAAAAAATCTGACTGTAGTCATTGTTGCTTGAGTTTGTTTTTTTTTTCTTTTCAAATCCTCACCTATGTCCCTTTCATCCACTCTTGTCTTTGAATAATGAAAAACTCCAGAGAATATGTTTGTCTGTGCATGGCTTACATAAAGAGGGTGACAGAGATTGCAGGTTTTTTTTAGAATGTACGGTATGTGGGCTCTGTCTATTTGCATGTGGGAATACGTGGAATGAGGTCCTCTGAGACCCACGCGGCCTGCGGCATATAGCACATGTAAGTTAGACTGCAGGTACTGTACACACCACCATCATCAGTCATGTCTACCTCTGGGGAACTGCCAGCTCCTGAGAATCGAACAGTCAAAGTTAACTAAGGAAAGCTCCCAACTGAATGAGAGAGTATATATAAAAGTGAGTACATGCATATTTCTTATGTTTCTCTGTGCCTTAAATTAAGTTCATTTTTAGTAATTCAGTCTGATGTGTCAGTGTGCAAGGACATGACCCAATCATGATGTGTGTGCGTGTGTTTGTGTGCATGTGTGTGCTAGATTGGTATGGGAAGTTCAAGTCAGACCCCAAGCATTGCATTCCTTACACGGCTCATCATTTGCCTGTTAGCAAAATGAGAAGGCTATTTTGTCTCTATCACGGATTGCGGCAAAATATTCTTTCAAGTTGAAAATTTGCATTTATGTTGCAGTGATTTCATTTGGAGGGAAAATTGCTCATTAAAGGCAGAGAGAATCGGAGAAGATAGACCCTCCTCGTGTCAGATCAGTGGCGGTCGGTCACAGGGGAGATGATAAACTCTGTGACCGTTACCCCTGTGTTTATTGGCTGACCCGGCCCCACCTTCCGAGTGTAGATCTGTGACCACGAGCGATCTTGTCTGTGAACATTACAGGTCTCAGTGAACGCATCTCTCTCCTGCAGTTTCTCTTTGAGCAGGGCAATTTTCTCCCAGAGCTGAGATTACTCATATTATTACACTGAGACCTTGACACTTCTCCATGGAGGGGAGGTCACAGTTTGAGTCAAGGCCAACTTTCTTTCTAAGTATAGGCTATGCTTATTCATTATTCAACTGTTTCACACACAGTTATTCAAAGATAATTTATTCCAAATAGATGCTTACAAAAACCTTTAATTGCTGTTGCTCCAAAAGAACCCGAACCCCCAACCCTAGAGCAATTTTACACACAATGTAAGAAACAATGTAATGACCTCCCTCTTCAGTCCAGCAGAGGAGGAGAGCTCCCCCTAGCTGAGACGCATGACGGAGAACGCACAGTTTAAGCATTCTACATTTCACAAAACACAAAATGTGGAATGACTCAGAGAGATACGCATGTCGAAGCAGGGGCAGGAGCAGGAGAATTGAAGTTGATTAAAATCATCAAAACTGCAGGAGGTAACTTCTGCTAACAAGCTAAAAATGTATCGTTATCGTTTTATTTAGTTTGTTGATGCTCTCTCTTTTAAGTCCAGTTTGAACCGAGATGAAACGGTTGCAGGGAAAGTTGCGACGAAGTAAACTAGTTCGTCTCAGCTCGAGCTTGAGCCGACTGACTACAGCGAGCACGTACGTGTCACTTGCAGACACTCTGTTGTCAGCACAGGTGAGTCACGAACGTGAGGTATGCATAGCTAATCAGCTCATACTGATGTCACCTGTCGCTGATAAAAGCAGCGTAGACTGACCAGTCAGGACAGAGAATACAGACAGCATCACTGATTGGGCAAATAGAACGGGAGTTTTAAGATTTTTACCAATCCTGAATACAGACGCATGGGAAAACACAGAGATCTCGCGATACTCTCAGACCATATCACTTACTATTAGCTATTTATGGGTATTATGACATTTTTTCCAAATAATACACAAAAAAAAGTTGTTGATATTTACCCCAAAGTTACTGACTGCAGCCTTAAGTGCAAAATATTGTTCTTCCGTCAGCATTTCTAACTTTTTATTTTAATCAAACACAGCTTAACCATGTCATGTCATCTGCTGCTTTAGTACATTTTAACAGGTAACATGTTATCAAAGTAAAAGTCTGGAGAACAAGTAATTTATGTCCTATTTGAAAAAATATCTGTGAACATCACAGTAAACCTGTTTAACCAACATAAGAAAACATAAATCTCGTACAAATAACCAAGACGTTTTGATAATTAAACCCATATAAACTGCGACTATTCAAAAAGTTTTCAAAACCATGTGTCCGTGAGGCTTTCTTCCAAGCATTTCACACAGACCCTTACAGGTACCTTCAGCACCTGTATGGACGCTAAGAAGCACTGCAAAAACGTCTGTATTTGGTGACCTCGAATTGAGAACATTTTAGGTAGAGGTGTGAGCTGAAGCCCCAGTCAACTGAGCACTTGGCTCACTGTGGCAGGAGTAGAAGGAATGGAGGCTGAGCTGGGGCAGCTTTATCACAGCCTTAAACACAAGACGAAAATAGGATGAGTTAAAAGGGAAGTGGAGAAAAGGGGCCGAGGCATGCATATGGAAGCTTCTCCTTTTCCTCCCACTGCCATCACCTCATTTCACATTCACTCAGCATGCAGCTCCTCCTGAGCCATTCAAGTTGTCCTCCCTTTGCTGGGGTGGTGAATTCAAAGGGGCTCTGCTTGCCTGCCGTTTTCTTAAGATCCCAGTGAAACTGCTCTGCAGTAGCTCCGAGGTGAATAGTAACCTGAGCCTCCCAAACACTCCTGTGGCTCAGCCTCTATCAGCAGGCTGCTCTCCACCCCACAGAACCCAGGCCCTGCCCTAACATAGTTCAGACAGTCACCAGGACTGTGAGCTTTCCCTCCCTTAAAATGCTTTCCTTGGAAACAGCAAGAAAGGGAGGTATAATCTGATCGCAGTGAAACTTGAGGAATTGCCTTACTGTGCAGCTCCAGCAAAGTAAGTTTAATTGGTCAGATTAGTGTTCAAGGCTTCTTTATTAATTTGAAGGCAAATCTGTTGTGCAGACAGGGTACAGCAATCTGAAGTTTCATACAAAAACAACACAACACTAGTTAAACAAGAAAGAGGACATCACACAATACCAGTAGTGTGGAACTTACAGGTGGGGCAAGGGCATCAAAGACAAGTATTTTATTAAATCTTGGCAGACTAATGATTGTGGGGAAGTTGGGAACCCCGCAACCATAAGTACTCAAACATGGATCATGAAGTAACATATGTGCCACTACAAAAGGCGATCAAGTTTCAAGAAGGTGATATAGTACGAAATATTTGCCTTGCATTGAAGATACAAAGAGAAACTGCTTAATCCGCGGTCATTTTGTTGTGGCACCCACAGCCTCTATGTGAAGAGAAGGTGCATGATGATACACTTTCTTCAGTACACCTAGGTGTGATAGCAACAGAGAGATGTTTTTACCCCTAACTTTCCCAAAAAGATTGTCACTTTTTCCTTTATTCTTCTGAGGTGTACACCTCAAGGCATCAGCTTCCCAAAGAAACACCCACTGAGGATGCTAATCTATTGGTTGCATACACACTGCTGCATCCTCCTTCAAAAACTTGAATGATTCCATTCCGATGGAAATAAGCCATGAAAGCAGGCTGTCAAGAAGGAGACACAGTTGCCAAATGTATTTTATGCGCTAACCATATCTTTCCAAGGTTTTGTCTTAATCAAGGTATTTTAATACACTTTTTTAAGTCTCCCATTATAAACAGTTGGTGAAACAGTGGAAAAACCAAACACAAAACTTAATCAGTTTTAGAAGAATAAGTTTTAAAGTTTACTTGAGGTTGTTTTTGACTTCTATAAAAAGAGTTGATAAGTAAGATGGAGATGGAACCACATTTTTCCAGATAAGTTCTGATAGCAAACATTAAACTCTCAAGATTTCAGCCATTTCCATTTCAAGAGAGGAAAGGAAGCTGTTTTTTCCAGTTGGCTTAAAACAAATGTCTGTCACAGATGGCGAAGATGATTGGTTTTGTTTTGCCTTCTCCTTTTACAGAACACTATATCTGTACCAGATGGATTTGAACAAAAGGTTACACAGTTATTCATTTATCCAGATCTATCCTGACGAACAAAAGGTTGTAGAGTGACAGACAGTTGTAATCCCATTATGCTGCTACCAAACCAGAAAATGAAGTGAGTGTATACATGTTTAACAAGTTAATGAAAATAAAAATTAATGTTTTCATTTGAGTTCTCTTAAGCTTAGATTCCTCACCACTTTAAGATAAAAACTGTCCTATAGTCTCATGGCACAACAGTGAAAACTTCCGTATCTCACGGTAGCAGGATGTGCCCAGGGCGGGTATCGTTTTTAGCTGTGACCAGCAGTTCTGTAGGTCAGTCAGTCAGTTAGTCGGGTTGTCCACAAAAATTCCCCACTCTTTCATGAATACAGGTTTTGCCCTTGAGGCTAAAATTTTGGTATGGAGGTCAAGTGTGTGTATGTGTGTGTGTAGGTTTGTGTTTGTGCTCATGCCAAATGGCCAAAAGGGGGCGTGGCAATGGGAGTGGCTTATTGCAAAAGGTGCATAACTTCCAAATGGATTCACAAACTTGCACAAGATTTAGTGCAAAGGTTGGTCATGAGTCACAGGACAGCTGATTTACTGTTCAGGACATCTGGCAAAAAGGGGAGTGGCATGTAACAAAAAGGCACATAACGTTTAAACAGATCCAACTTTTCACTGGTAATTTATGCCCTGCCCCTACACTTCAGCCCCGCCTCCTTTCATAACTTTTTAACTGTTTGCCATAGACTCTTGTGGGTGGCATCATTGCAGAAGGTGATTCTTAATTTCTTCACTTTGTTTTTAAAATCTACAGTAAGGAATGGATTAAACATTCAAACAAGTACACAGTATTTTGATTTCAAACATTTTTTGCTGCTGATCGTAAATCTATTGCAAATTCGGGCTTGTTTAATATACTTTGGTCTCTGCACAGGCACCTCACCTCATTACTAATGTTAAAGCTGGGCTTACACTAAAGGATAATCAGAGTGATTTTGGGACAGACACAGCCCCCCCCCCCAGATATCCTGGGGCCGTTCCCCACATTCCTCTGGTCAGAATCAAATATTTGCAGTGTGAGGGGTTTGAAGAACCGATCGTAAATCTCCAAATCTGCTCAGAGATGCATCGCAACATCCTACGGTCAAATTTTACAATGATGATTATTTTAATGAAATCTCAGCATAGCTCTTAATGTAATTCTTATTTGAGCAACCAGCCCTAAATCATGAAATATCTTTTGATGGACATGTGGACGTGTTGTAGTTTGTAATTTTATAGCGAGTAGTAACCTTTGTAGAGCACTTTCAGAAATTAAACATTATTTTAAAATAATAAAGAAAATTTACCTCTTCAGCAAATAAAACTGCTGTTGAAATATTGGATTGTATTTCTTTTTTTCAGTCTCTTTCCCAGACTCACTGATCTGAAATGTTCCTCATTACATCAAAAGAACAGAGGCGCTTCGGATGTCAAAGAAGATATAAATAGATGGTCTTTGGAGGGAGAGAGATTGAACAAAAGATGGAAGGTGAAAAAGAGTGGGGGAGTTAGAGAAGATAGAAAATGATAGAAAAGATCTTTCATTCAGCTGGCCGTCTGGCAAGATAAAAAATAATCCTTCTTTTGAAAGGCATTGAAAGAGTCACAAAGGCTCTCCCTGGTGTATCACCGAACAAAATAGCCCCCTCCTCTCTTAAGGTATAATTCAATCTTCTTTTGTCTGGTGTTCAAGGTACTGCTTGGAAGGCCGTTGAAAAATTAGGCTTACCTGTCCACTGCTGTCTCCACCACATCTTTTGTGACGGTTTATATTTGTTGTTACCGTAGGTGTAGACAAGGCACAGTCAGCCATCAGCCGGCAGGTTGAGGCATTTCATTTGTCTTTTTGAAAAAAATGGAGCAACACCTGCAAGCTGCTTCGGACAGCCA
>JAPZDX010000022.1:819933-833361 GCA_029783625.1 Naso annulatus
ATTAAAAAAAAAAAAAAAAAAAAAAAAAAAAAAAGCTGATGGGCTGTTTTTATTTAAAACTCCACAAATAAGGGTGCAAGAAAATATCGACACATATTGATATTGTGATATCATGTTTTATGATTTTGTATCAATTCTCAAAAATACTATTAATTTTTAATTAACAGTTTAGATACAAAGATTTGCAGCAGTGGTTCATTATCTGCTTTTTTAAAACCCCCACCTGCTTTTGCACAAAAAAGTATTGATTTGATATTCAGACTGCATAAAAAGGAACCTTTTTTTTTTTTACTCAGATTTTATAGATATTGTATTGTTTTCCTTTTACAATGACAGTTTTTCTTAAAATAAAATGCATAGATCGCCTTGCTTACAGTATTGCAATAAATCACAATATATGATATCATAGTGGCGGGGAGAAAAATTTATTCTTAGATGCATTGCGATTTAGACATGGACAATTCAAAATCAATTCAAAAATGTTCAATAATCGATAAACAAAATTTTAAACAACATCAAATAGACGGAACAAAAAAGGCAGAGCAGTGCACTGTGCATCCGAACAGGCTGTTCCACAGGTTGTATTGGATCCCCGCATTCGCTGTGGGCGCTGTCCACGAGACCACAGTTTTGCATTGCTGTCCTCAAGTGTCCTACGCCTGTCCTCAGGCGGTTGAGGGTTGTCCATTGCTTTCAGTGCAGGTGCTGGCCGAGAACATCCGTGGGGTCTTCAATGTAGTGGTGAGGCCTTGATGGTTCCATCAGTCTCCTCCATCTTGCTTTGACCCAGGCAGCCTTGGAGGTATCAGATGGTGTTGTGCGGAGCAGCTCTTGGGCGTGTGTGGCAAAGGGGCGCCGGGTCTTGAGACGCAAGCTTTGTGGTGTCTCTGTGGCAATCTTGTGGAGGAGGTGGGATTCATTTGTCTGTGCCTTTTGAGTTAGGGCCAGCGTGGCTGCTTCTCGTCTCACCTCTGTTGGAGCCATACTAGCGAGGACAGGCAATTGGTTTGTTGGGGTGGCTCGAAGACATCCGGAGACAGTCTGTATGGTGGTGTTGAGGGCAGCGTCCAGCTTCTGCTTTTGGCGAGATCCTTTTGGCTTCTACAAAGTAAACTGGACAAGAACCCTGCTGTATGTAAGAATGCTGCCTCCTGATTCAGGTACTCATATCAAAAGATTTAAGCTTAGTCTTGTCTATTAAACTGGATGTGGTGTAAAGCAGTTAACTTCAAGTGAATTGCAAATAAATTTATCATACAGGGGAAAAAATTCAAAAGCTTTTTCACCTACTCATGTGGTTTAGCATTTTCCCCAGCAATGCAAAACCATGTCACTTATCAATTTTCAGTCTTGCAGGAGACAAATTGCTGTGTTACTGCAAATGAACTCACGGTCAAAAAGTAAAACCATGAATGTGCCTGAATATCTGGAAATGGCTTTGAGTTTAAATGGATTAAAAGCCTTGTCAGCTTGAAAGGACACATCAGGTCACAGTAAAAGCTTCGTCAGAGGCGGAGTGGAACGACAACTTAAAACAGCTGCTCAGTCGTGTTTCATGTAGACAACAGATTACGTTTTCCGCAGCTGCCATCCTCACTGCCATGTCTGCTGTGCAGTAACAATACATGGACTATTAACTCATAAAACACACATGCAGTTGATCAAGACTACGTTCAGAGAATACAAAAGTGAGGCGGAGCATCATTTCAGCGGGATGAAGCCGATCAAAAACTGTTTTATTTTATATTTAAATCACTGATCGCGTTATTTGACATTCCAATGGGCCACTTTAGAGGATTTAATCCCAACACAGGAATGTCATACGATGGAGCACTCTGGTCCTGGATGTCAACCCCAGCTCCATCTGAACCAACTCCGCCCTGCAGTCATTCAGCCAACTGAGAGTTAAGTGAGCTAAGTAGGAGAAGATTATGGTGGATTATAGCTGGATGCAGTAAACCATCTAAATGCTGTCACTTCAGGATGGAGGTGAAGAATTATGGTGGTCTATACACTCTGCATTTATCATGGAGACTACAAATATGAGGGAGAACAGATGCACAACACATTACTGATGCTGTTAGAACAAAAGTGCAACATCAGGGCATACAGGCTAATGTGCTGTGAGTGGGGAGTTTGGATGATTTTTTCAAGACCTTGTAAGTCACAACGGTTTATTATCATGGTCACACTCACATCTTTACATGCCATGCTGTGCATCAAACTCCAACTGCTACTGATGAGACTCAAATTTGAAAGTGAATTTAATTTAGATGCATGTGTAGGAAGATTGGACACAATGAGGAGGAAACAACAAAATGCCTGCAAATTGTTTCCGTAAGATAAGCACCTGAGCA
Source organism: Naso annulatus (assembly GCA_029783625.1). Lineage (NCBI taxonomy): Eukaryota > Metazoa > Chordata > Actinopteri > Acanthuriformes > Acanthuridae > Naso > Naso annulatus. Next base: position 822,291 of record JAPZDX010000022.1, read on the forward strand.
CCTGCTACCAGTGTTTAACAGCTGTGACCTTCACTGAGGGAAGTGTGGAGGTGTACAGACATACATTACATATCCACTGCTTTTTATTCATTACTGAATAAAGGGTATTTGAATGAAGCTTGTTTTTGGTTTCCTGGGTTGTGGATTTCAGTTGCTGTATATCAACACGCAACTGCTTATTCGAAAGTGTCTTGAAATCTCTTTTTGGTACAATCCTCTCCTCAGCAAACGTCCCCAGTGATGGAAGGTCAAAGGTAAAGGTAAATGTACTTCGTTGGTCACATATACACAGTACTTAATTTGTACATCAGAAGGTGCCAGAACACAAAGTGCATATGAGAGTGGTGGGATGAGGGGGCGGGCACAGGTGCAGAATTACACGCTGAAAACATGCCATATACACAAATTCTTTGTTGTGGGGCTTACACAGACCTCAATTTCAAAGGATTTGCATAATGGCAATATTTTAAGATTATCTGAACTACACAAGCAAATGCCCACATCACCTGATGTGGGGCTTAGAGCAGCAATTAATTTCTTGACAGGTCTAACATATACAGGAGGACAATAGCTAATAATAAAGAATCAAGCAAGCTTTCTTTCTTTCTTTCTTTCTTTCTTCTAATTTAATTAGGAATAGTATTGACAGCATCAAACTGCTCCCTCAGTTCCTCTGGGATGTCTTTCCCTCCTGAGTCTCTGTACTGTCTGTAGGCCCGCATGACAGTACGCAGGCTGTTAATGTCAGAGCGCTGACACAGCAATGCAACTCAGTCTCTCCATGCATGGCACCTGCATCCTCGGGCCAGTACTGTGCGTAAAGCACCTTCCACTCCTCAATAAACATATCTGCCCTCTTTGTGACGGCATACACTTCTTCAAGTTCTTTGCCAAACTTAGGTAAAACTGCCTCTGGTTCAGTGTTTTATCACTGAGTTTCTCCCGCTCACTGTGATGCCTGGAAAGAGTTCGCCTCAGTGCCCCGTTGCCCTGTGTGCTAAAATGACCGCAGTGTCACACACTCAGGGTGAGAAACCTTCGAGTTTCTGGATGGAAAAAGTCCAAGAGACATTCCAGTCCCTGACCTCACAATCCAAGATGGCTACTATGTGCATCAACAACATTGTAGTAATGTTCTATTTATTAGCACTTTTGTCTTATTTGTGTCTTATTAAATCAGTCGCACACAGATTATTGTCTTACTTCAGCCTGTGGACACATTGCTATAGTGTCTGTATTTGCCAATTATCAACTGGTTTTGCTGAAAATGCCTAACCTGGCAAAAGCCAACCCCACTTCCACCAACCTGTAAAATCTTGGTTTTCCCCCTCATTGTGCTGGAACTAGAGTGACGTCATTCAGCCCTGACTACCAGCTTCCAATTAAATGGAATACAGCACAGCTTCTTGTCATTCCTCCAAAGCAATCACCCGTCTGCCTACTTATTCACACACCTGCTTCCGCTGATCATCAGCCTTGCAGTCCTTGGAGTTCTCCCCACCTGCATCTCATTCAGTAATTACCCTTGGACTATAAATTCATTAGCGTCCCTCCTTTGTTCTTCGTCAGATCGTATGCTTTAGTTGGCGTTTCTGCTCCAGTTTGAGTCTTTGAAAGTTTGATACCTGTGGAGTGCAAGTGCTTTCATGTGTTTCTTCTTCCTCTCGTATTGAATCCTGTTGTTTGTTCCTCCCTTTGCCTCTTATATTGCCTGCATGTTTGAGCACCTGTACGTCTGTTTATATCAAAAGCACCTTCACAACATCAGCTTGTCTTGTGTCAGCATTTGCGTCCAGAGCAAACCAAACTATGACACGTATTATCTCTCGTCATGTATTTCTTGTTTTCTCACGTTCTGTCTTCATCTCTCAGCTTTTCATTTATCAAGATTCAGAGGTGACAAGGATTCTATACCAAGGTACTGGAACAAATGGCCCCCTGCCCTGCTATCGACAGGCTCCACTCAATTGAATTTAATGCTTGGCTGCCCTTGTGTTTTCTGTCTCAGTCTTGCAAACAAACTCATTTGTTCTAATTTCGTGATGTCTCCATTTGCATCTGCGAGCTGTTAACATCAACTCCACCCTCTTGCGGGGCCATGCTTGACTAGGGTGGCATCCATTAATTAACCACTTAATCAGAACCAATTAATGTAATAATGCACGGCTTGATTAACAAAATTGCTATAGGCATTTCAAAACAAGGTATCTAATAAGTAACAGAAATAGGTTGGAAATGGCAGGTAATTATTCCCTGCCATGTTAAGTGAATATCGATGGATAACAATGTGGCTTTATTGAGCTTGAGAGGATGGGAGACAATTATTTTGTCAGCGTGAAGGCGAGAGATGACAAGTGCCGTCTGAATCATCTTAACAGCGAATGAGACAAATCCAAGACAATTGTGAGAGCATTTGAACAGACTCACATTTAGACAGAAACTGTGAGAATGGAGAGTGAAAGCCTTTCACCTTCAGACTTAAAAGCTGATAATAGAATAAGAGCAGCTATCAAAAGCTCTGGCGTACAGTATTCCTGCAATACACACGCGGTGCAGATTCATTTCTTTTTTTCGACAGACTTACACGGAGACTTCTTTCTCTCAATCTAGGTCACCACTTCTCTTTTTCCATCTGAGGTCCAGTAAGGCACTACTTTTCAGACAAAAAAACACATGGGCAGAAAAAAAAGGCTTTCTTTGCTAAGCATCATGTCTTTGAGTTGTGGATGTTCACTCCCTCTGTCTTCATCTCCTCACGGAGGACCTACCTAACACGTGCGGATGTCATCACCTCCGTTTGGGACACAAGCTCGCTGGTTCATGCAAATATAGAGAAACACACACACACACACACACATACACTTGCACACCCTCTGCAGTGGAACTCGAGACTTTCCATCCCCAATCTCGGCCAGAACATTGCACTCAATAACAGCAAAACCAGAGGTGCAGAACAGAGTACAAACGAGCAAAAGAAAATCCCAGAGTCTGAGAGCTCAGTGCGCTGTTGCGAATTTTCTGCCTTCCTGGATCACTGCGCCTGAGCGTTCAGCCGGACCGCTTCAAAACACACGAGCAGCTGCGCCCGTACACACAGACACAGGAGAACACACACAGAGCGCACACGCACAGGGCAGCTGTCAGTCACTCAGCAAAGCTTCCTCAGGCACATGAAGGGGCAGCTGCATAGTCAAACTTAAAAACTTGTTTGTGCAGCCTAAAAATTCATTAATACACAGACAGCATGTTGCAACTCGAGATTAGTTAAACGTACTTTCCAATGACAAGTCCCAACTTCAAATATCTGCAAGATCATAATCTGTTTATTTGACCTCTGCTTATCTTGTTGTTTTATTTCATTAATTCAAAACCATTCTACTGTGTAATTGTGTCGTCTGAGAGGCTTGCTAATGCAATCATAAAAAAAATGTGCTTTTTGATTAGCTCACGATAGCACTACAGTCACAAGCCGTTCATTGTAATTTAAAGCTGAACACCAAAAAATATGATGCCACTCCTGTGCGCCCGAGATAAGAAGTAGATCATAGCTGTCGAAATCCTCCTCTAGCAGATCAGCCATTAAATTAATACAAAGGTTACGTTATAATTTTAATAAAGGGCCTTTTTGAGATTCAGCACTCCTCGACTGCTTTCTTTATTTCCAGGTCACACGCATGATTGTGATTTCTGTGTAAAATTGAATATCTGCTAGACAGTCAAGAGGATTCGTTGTTAATTCTCCACTGATTCCTGTATGTTGTATGAACATGCTCACTCGAGTACAGGAACACAGAAACATGCTGAGCTCTTCTTAAAACGAAACAAAACTTTAAAATAAAGTAAAATCTCAAACTGTTTGAGAAATAAAATGTGTCGGCTAACCACAACAGCCCCTGAGTGACCTTCAAACTTCAAAACTCTCCACACCTGACAGTGCAGCCATCACTCCTGGAGTCCTCTGCAGTGGATAGCCAGCTCCTCAGCCTTAGTTATGCTGATCCACAGAACGGGAGCTTAATGCAAAGGCTGCTTCATCAATAAGTTATAGCAGCTCATTTCACCTCACCAGCGAGCAGACTCCAAGCCTTGCAGGCACTTCCTGCAAAGCGTGAAACAATACAGTGCCATGGAGGGCTTGTTAAAAATATATAATCTCGAGAGACGGAGCAGTCGCTCAGGAATGCATAAGCAGGTGCGTTTGTCATCGGCGCCTGCGTTCATGAATGCATGCGTGCGTGTTCAACAATGTATGTGTGCATTCATAAATGTGAGTATGTTGGATATTTTGTGTGTTTTTCGGAGGCAGTGCTGCTGTAGCTTTACTTCCCTGCAGCTTCTAGCCACAAAAATAGTCCATGCCACATACTGGTACATCGTAAGAGTGAAGGGGCCAGATAACGACGCGCATCCTGTCATGTTTCATGCATTCTGATAAGGCAGCAGACGCAGGCAGAGGAGCTATGAACAAGGTGAGCGGCCTACAGGGATGACAGGCTGCAACTACCAGTGAACCGTGTTGGTACACAGCCATCCTCTTAACACATTGGCTGTACCACAGTGCAACTCACAGCTCAAAATGTTGCTATAGAGATAAGACAGGTCAACATCTCAGTGTGGATGACACTGTATGTTCCTGCTGCTGTATCTTGATGCAAGATTTCTGGAATCATATTGGGCATGCGGGAGGTCAAAACAGTTTTCTGTGATTGACTTCTAGTGGGGAGTTGTGCAAGTCATTGCTGTAGGAAATGCAACAACACGTCATTTTAAGGATAAATACAAGTCCAGTTAGAAGTCAGTGCAAAAATGCCATGGACATTAGGGAGTGTAAATTATGGGATGGCCCCTCTATTCTGACAGATAGCATTACTCAGTGATGCAGACCACTGAACCATCAATTTGTCCATCTGTTTCTTGCTCTGTACTATCTCTTTCATTCACACCCCTCCACTCTTTCTCTCAGCTAATCTCCCCCCTCCATTGCGTTTCTCATTTCTCTTTTGATTTGGCTCTCATCTCTCTCAATCATCTTGTCTCTCAGATTCCTGTACTCCATTTCTTTATCTCAATCACTGAGGTTGAAGAGAAAAATTATACCAAATACCACACTGCAGTGCACTTCACTAATGAGAAGATGGGGCTGTGCTGTAACAGTGTGGATGTTGTCTGTGTATGGTGGTTTCTTTAGTTCCTCCTTTTTTTTTTGGTCTTTTTTTGTCTTTTTCCTTGCTTCCTTCATGCATCTCTCTCTTCCTCCCCTTCCTATTTGTCATCAGAACCTGGTCCTGCAGACGCCGCAGCTATTATTCACTAACCGGGGTAGAGCAGCGTGTCTTGTCTGTGTTTCGCTGACTGCTCGCACTCCTACGACCCTGCGTGTCTCCTCTGCTTGCTGGTTAAGTGGCTGCTGCTTTGTGCGCCGCCAGCTGAGCGTGAGGCTTCAAGTTTCCAACTTACTCTCTGGAGTTCAGGGAAGTTCTGCACATCCAGTCTGACCTGTACCACCCCATTGTGCCGACAGATATAGCTCTGACTGAGCCGTCTTCAATAATTCATTCCGAATCAAAGCGAGACAAAATAGATTGTGGTAAAAGACATTACTTTCCACTTGGAAGGAAGCAGAGTTGAAATTCAAAGCTGCAAGTCTTTTGCATGAGATGAAAGTTCAGCTGACAGTTAATAGTTTATAGTGCTGTGAATAGAAGCTGATATCAGAGAAATAAGTGCACACTGTATACTGTGACTAATAACGTATGCTCCAATATCATGTCCACTTTATTGTTAAAAGACCATAGTAGTGTTATTGCTAGTCTTTTTCCTTTGTCAACATCGATCACATAGGTTACATAAACCTCACCCATTCTTCCCAAAAAGCTTCATCCATGAGATCCCGTGTTAGTTTATATTTTGTCCATATTTAATAAATGCCGGAGAAAGTACCTGAAAAGGTGCAGCATTAGTTAAAAAGAACGTCTGTGTCAAAATCCTTCCGCATGCTAATATTCAAGCTGGGAAGGCAGCACTGGTAAGGAACTATTTTTCCGGGCGTAACAACTTTTGTCTTCACAGCCCCAGCTCCCCTCTCTGTCTCTTGCTCAGCGATTTTTTGATCAAATAATCACAGAACTTCTTTTTAAGAGAGTGAGTTTAGAACTTTCACGTGTTTCTACGCCCTGTCTCAACATGAATGGCAGTGAATGGGGTTTAAAAATGCAGTCTGAGATCGACTAAAGTATACAAGGTCGAATTTAAACAATTATATAGAATTGGAGCAATCTCTGCGAATGGTGAGAAGTCAAAAATAGGCTGGTGGTCTTTTAATAAAGCAATGACCTGATTTTTTAAATTACATCGATTAAAGTTAAACTAAGCAGTTACGACATTTTTATGCTGTTTTTAATTATTTTGTTTTGTGAGATTGTATTAAGTACTTATGAGCACTAATTTGAAAACTTTAACTGGGTTTATTTACAGTTTTAGTGCTGGTGATATTATTCCTGGAGGCCTCCTGTACAGTAGTGCTCTCCCCTTTCATCTCCTCACCCCCTGCCTCTCCGCCCCGCAGAGGCCCAGCTTGGTGGCGCCGGCACTCTCGTTAATCACACAGTGTCAGGCCTTTAATAAGTCCTTGACGGGGGTTTTGCAGTGAACGACACTCTTTATCAAAGGTTTACACTGCCAGTGTGTCCTGGAGAAAGATTGATCCCACCTCGCTCGGGTCTGCCCTTCATGCTGACTGACGTAGCAACACCCACGAAGCCAGCGGGACACGGACATGTGTGCGACTCAAATCGCGCGAGGGTGAGAGTGTGTGTTTGGGTGGCGGTACCGCTGTGCTGGCACCAGACGGCTGCATCCGGGTGATGGATACTTCTGCTTGTTTCATTTCTCTTCCAGCAACCAAGCCTGCGTGATTCTGCATCTCCAAATGCAAAACACTCCCATTATAGATGCTGTGATAAAGTGATGTTTTAACCTTGCCTGCCTCTGGCTGGAAAGGAAGCAGCCAATCCACTTAACAAATGAAGTAATATCAGCAATCAGTTGGCCTTGTCACTTTACTTGTGGATATTACACTGTATGTGAGGCATTATCGGAGCTCTGCTGGCCTTGTCAAGAGAGAGGCTGAAAATCTGAATGCATTAGATGAATATCAGATCCATCAAATCCAAACTTAGCCTGACCTGTCCTTAAATCTGTCAAAATAAGACATAGAATAGCTAGAAAAGACAATGAGTTGGCTATGCAGGGCTCCTTCACTTTCCAAGGCATAATAATGAACTTAACCCAAAGCTCTTAATTTTTTCGTCAATGGCTTGTGAAACCAAAACAATTATACATCACAGAATCAGGATTATTTCAATATTAGATTCAAGGCTAACCCTAACCCACCAAGCTGTAGATATGCAATTGAATTCATAAATCTATGTTGTATTTTTAAAGTCACAATCCATTCACTGATAGAATATGTGCACCAAGAATGTAGGAAAAGTTTTTTTTTTTTTTTTAACCACCTTTTTTTTCAATTCAATTAACTTTCTAAACAGTGAATTGAAAGCCCTCAATAGGATATCTAACTGTCAGCAGCAGTCACATTACCCTGAAAACTTGAACCAGATCCATTATTAGTGAGACTGACAAAAAAAAGCTTCTATGCTATTCTGTGCAATTAAAAGCACATCATTGAAAAAATATTCAAGGATTTTGTTGGGAACCTGTCAATTGAGCTTTAAGAACGTCGTAACTAATTTTAGAGACGATGAGGCAACAGACAGAGGATTTTTTTTTGTGTGTTATGTTTTTTAAACTACAATAGCATACTTTTACATAGACCTGAGACAGGTGCCACAATTAGACAAACATTTCCAGAGTGGAAGGTGTTTAAAGCTTATCTTATGTTTAGGAAAATAAAGCAATCAGTGAGTCAAATAACTAAATTATTTACAAACATGTCTGGATTGAGCGAATGTTTAATTTGAATGATAAGACACAGTTTTGAAGAAGGGAACAAAAGAGATGGTTGAAAGGGCTGGAATTTGAAAGGAAATCTAAAGACTGTTTGGAAGGGAAAACCAGAGAAAACAACTGAAAGGGAAGCAGAGAGATTCTTGGATTGTTGACTCCCTGATTATCAGTTTCTGAATACGAAAGACTGTGAGAGCTCAAAGACGGCCTGAAGTGGTTTTTCCACTGTATCTAGCTGCCGTGTGGTGACGTACTTCTGTGTGAAATGGCTCCAAAGAGGATGTAGAGGCCTGACGTAACTTGGAGAGGAATCTGGTTACTGCTAACGTTACTGCGTTTTTCCAAATCAGCATTTCTCTAAGTGTCTCTCTCAGTCCGTCTCTCTCTCTCTAAAGCCGTCTGTCTCTCTGTCTATATCTATCTAATCTTTCTCTGTCTCTGTCTTTTACTGTCTGTATCGCTCTGAGCCGCCTGAAATATGAACTTTAATGGACAGGTAGAAGTCCTGAAATGACTGGTTGAAAATAGTTCTCCTCTATGTAATCAGTTGGCAGATTTTGTCGGACACTGATAAAAAATGGAAGACCTGGGGCGCCCGGTGGCTCAGTCGGTAAAGCAGGCGCCCCATATACAGAGGCTATATCCTCGCCGCAGCGTACCCGGGTTCGATTCCACCTGTGGCCCTTTGCTGCATGTCATTCCCCCTCTCTCTCTCTCCCCTGTTTCCTGTCTTCTCTTCAGCTGTTCTGTCCTAATGAAGGCATAAAAAGCCCCCAAAAATATCTTTAAAAAAAAAAAAAATGGAAGACCTTGACACAAGAACAAAAAGAAATTTAATTATCGAAATTTTTTGGCATATATTGCTAAATAGCTGCACACTATGACCAAGGATACGATCCAAAAGGGTTAAAAATTCATTTTTCATTTAATCTCGACTTCAATATTGGACTACAGTTTGCCTTTTTTTTGTTCACACACTGAAAAAGAGCACACTGACTTTTACCAAGAAAGCATGAAGTTAAATAAGAATCACAACTGGAGCTTCCACTATTTGGTCACACTTCAGTTTCTCCATTTGTGTTAAGTAATGTCTACTGTAAGTGAGTAAAAAGGAGAAATTTGGCTTATTAATTCTCTTTGATACTTTTAAAACCAAGTGCACCCATTTGGAATAATAAGTATATTCACAGACTGTCACTACCATTTGGATAAAGACCTCAATTAAAAGGGGTAATTTAATGTCATTATAGTTCTTTTGGTTTGTCAACTGGTGGCTCGACAAAAAAAAAAACACTCAAACCTTCAACACATGAAAACAAAATCCACTCAAGAGATATGCCAAATTTCAGGCATCATTCAACGGAGAAAAAGAGAAATCACATCTGTTTGTAAGTGGCAGTGCGAGGGATGCAAGTGATTCAAGGAAGAGCCCTCAATGAAGTTGAAAGAACAATTTGATATTCCCTAAAAAGAAAGTGGAGTTGTTCTGATTCCAGCATCAGAAAATGCTCCTGATACCTCTGAAAATGCTGGTACCAGGATCTGCGAGTATGCCAGTATGTGCACCAACCAGATACCATACCACGCTATTTATAAGAAAAGGTTTCCAGATACTTCCCAGTTAGCTCTGTTAGCTCTGACTGACATTACATACCTGAAATCATTTTTTCTTTGCCGCTCTAAAACAGCACTCAGGAAGTTGGGCTGTCCGGCCTCTGGCAACTGCTGTTTTTAAGAGCGACGAAGAAGAACAGAGAGAGCTGATGGAGCTCGCAAAATTTCTGCATTCAGCAATATTTTACTCTGGAAAGTCAAAAGAGACGGAATCAGTATGGGGAGGGAAAAACTGGCATCAGAATGTCTCTAAAAGAGACTGCAGGCAAAGCAGGCAGGACACTGACTGTGTGGGCTTACCGTCCACTGTTACACTGACCTCCTTTCTTCCTCTCTGTGGCACATTCACATATTTACACGCATGCAGAAAAAAATGGGCAGAGAGACTGAGAAGGAGGGACCTAAGACAAGTAATGGTTTAATATTTGCCTGCATTGTCTGTGTGTGGCTGTATTATGTCGAGAGACGCTCTCTTGGCTGTGAAGTCTGTCCACGGTCCCAGCTGCGTCCCCTCCCTCAGCCCTCACAGGTCACTGCCACTCGGTCTCTACAGACACTCTTCCAGGGTGTCCATGCTTTTTTGTTCAAGGAACAAAACACAGCACCTGTTCAAAGCGGCTCCACACATTGTTCCTCTAGACCTTTAGCCAAGACGCGCCTCTGTAATCATCTCTGTAACAATAGAGAACTGGAGGTTTTTTTGTTTTCTGTGTTGTTTTTTTTGTCCCCTGACCGATGCTGCCGCTATTGGTTCTGGGGCTGATATGGTTGCAGGAAAACAACAACAACAATAACAACAACAAAACTAACATTACTGCCATGCTCTGCCGAACATAAGAGCAACATGAAAAGTGGAGGTGCAGTGCAAAGAAATGCACACAATCCCCTATAGCGTTCCTGTAGTAACAGAACAGTGCTTGATCAAACAACTATTATGATGCCTTTTCAAACACATGGCCACATAAACTGAGATCTGTCCATTGTGCGCAGAAGGTAAAGCATCGATTGAACAATGCACACTTCAAGAAAAGGATGAAAATGGAAAACAAAATGGCAGCTGTGAGTTAAACCGGCATAGGTAAAATAACTACAATTCTCCCTCTCACAGTGCTGCAATGCTGTTACAGAATGCCCGTTTCAAAATTGATGGTATTTATCCGACCAAAGCTCTGAAGGCTGGCAAACAAAGGAGCTCTCACACAGTCATGGCCATTTGAAACATGCTTTAAATTTGCTGGTATTCAGCTATAAACATTGTAGAGAGAACAGACGGCTGATAAGAAAAGTGGGAAAAATGACAAGGATACTTACATTGCCATGTAAATTATCATTTACCAAAAGTAAAGAAATGTGTCATTTTCTGTTCGTATACGCGGCAGGATTACATCCCACAGTTCTTCCATTTCTGTTTTGCATCTTCAAGCTTTTGGTTCCTTTAGATGTTTAATCAGATTCTGATAGCGAATGACGTTTTTTCTCACGCTTTATTAAG
>JAPZDX010000022.1:841988-857218 GCA_029783625.1 Naso annulatus
ATTAAAATCGTAACAACAACAATGCAAGATAAAAACAGAAGCTTTTAAGATGCTATACCTCATATTAATAATTACAACGACTGCTGCTGCTATTATTACTACTAATATCCAACTTAAAACATTCATGCTAAAAGAAAACATCTCCAATTAAAGCTGTTGTTGAGTTTATTCATTTTTTTTTTTTTTTAGTGTTGATTGCACACCTAAGCTCTTATCCGGAAATAAGTATCCGCTTTTAAATTGTACTGTATGTCACTAAGTGGCATTACATGGTGAACAAAAGGGGATCAGCTGCAGCGTTGTTTGATTTGCTCTGATTCAGCCATAATCCCATGTATCGATCACATTACTCCTGTGAATGCAATTACGGAATCACATTGGCCATTCAAGTGCACTACCTAGAGCCTCTGGGGAGATCTGTTCAGTGAGCGACACACTTGTGGGCCACTGACCAAAGCTGACGAGACCATTCCTTCTTGTGTGCTTTAAACTTTCCCCGGAGAGCAAGCCTCCGCTTCCTTAAACAGGGTAAATTGAATTAGGACATTCTTGCAGCTGGCAAGTGTGAAATTGAGTTGAAGTGTACCCCGAGGTTAGACATGTGAGATGCAGGATTTAAACACCCCAACAGAGCAGAGCGGGATCAAGCTTTGTCTGCAAGCTGATTTCTAAATAAACAATAAGATGAGAGATACGGGACAGCTGGAGTTCACTCAGTTAGGGCAGCAAGGAGGTTTATATTTGCACGTGGGTGGGTGCACACGCATGTGAGCGAGCCTGCATTCGAGTGTGCGCATGTTTATCGATGTGCAATGGGATTATATCACCACAGGAACAATAAAGTCGGTCGAGTGATATGCAAGCTGTCTGGAGAGAATTTTCCAGCAGAAGCCTTAATCTCATTCCTGTTGCATCTTACAGAGCCTAAAAACACAAACATGGAGAGAAACGATAACATACTCTGCTGGCCTACGTTTTTCATAACAAACAGGACGGGTATTCATCTGTCAGTCATGGCTAATGCAGCCTGTTTGTTCAATTCAGCTTGTCTGTTTCACTCAAACCAAACTAGATTCATGCACAAATCCAGAAACCTTTTAGGTCGCAAGATGAAAACCATCAATAAAGCTGCAGCAAATCTAGAAAAATGCTACCAACAATACTAAATTCAAAAAATTAATAGAGGATTGTCTCACTCTGGCGGAGCGACTCTGCTCATTGAGTTGGTGTCTGGCTGAAGAGAGCCATAAAAAATTTTCGGGCAGACTGCGGTATGTTTTCAGTGTTTCTCTTAAATATGCATCCTACTGCATATTTCTTTCTGCTGTCACTCATGAGTATGAGGCAAGGTTTCCCATCCATTTAAATGAACAGAAGAAGCTTGCATCCATCCATCCAGTGTTTGGTCTAAATCATCTGCATGAATGTGCACTGGCCTCACAAAATGCTGTTATCCATCACAGCACAGCTTGGCCCTCCTCTGTGTTATGACTTCCTGTGGCAAATGATAACACTGCATACAAACGTCCTCAAGGTCACTGTCCCTTGTCCTTTTCCTCTTTGTTCCCCCTCTTACCATTTCCATTTCCTCTCTTCTTCTTTCAAAATTTTCCTCTCTCTTTTTTGTCTCCCCCTTTCAATGGAAAAGGGGAGACATCACTTCTTTCTCTTTGACCACTGCAGCCGACACTCTCATCTTCCATCTCTCACCTCACCGTTATTTCCGGCCTTGATGCCAAGTATTTGCTTTATCAATCACACTTTCCATCCATTCTTTCCCTCTAGCAATGCACTTTTCCATCAGTCACTGCTCTCCACCCCCGTTCACCACCTCTCACCCCTTCCTAGTGATGGTTAATTCCATCAGTCACTTGAATCTCACACAACCTCACCAAGCCCAGCCACTTCCATCAGAGCGTTAATCCATTTAAGAGTGCGAGCGGCTTCCTGCTCTGCTGGTGTGACTGAGAGGTGAGGCCGCAGCGAGAGGGACGGAGAGAAGAAAGGGAGGCTTTGTCATGAGAGATATAAACACTGTGCCACAAAGCAGTGACAGTAATTAGTATTTTATGGTCACGCTGAGAGATGTATCAGTTGGAACTGAGTCTGAAAGTCAATCTTGAACTGGGATTGAATCTAGGACCAACAGCAGGGAGGGTAGAGATAGAGCTGGAGGCACAGTGTGTAAGAACAGCTGGAGGCCTTGGACAAAGTGAGGATTGTTTGGGCCAAGATCCTAATTAAAGCTAGATTTTTACTGCTTGAGCAAAACAGACGTAAGAATACCATGTCATGCAACCGTGTTGCTCAAGCCCGTACAGGTGTTTTAACTCTGCAGTATAATTGACAGGCAAGTGTAGCCACAGCCGACTTCTCACACTGATTAACACAAAACAAGATTAGGAGTCTAGCAACTCCGAGAGGCTGCACATGTTTGTTCACCATAATAGTTTAGTGCATTACCATGCTAACATTTTTTAATTAGCGCTAAACTCAAAGTGCAGCTGAGGCTGATGGGAAATGTGATTAGCTTTGTCGTAAACCACAGTGTTTGATTTCTGAGCTGTGCAAGATTGAAAGTTAGGCAATCACCAAAGTTCTCATCATCAAGTCTTCACAACTCATCCTCAGGGGAACTTTATTGTCTGTACCAAATGTCATGACAAATACTCCAATATGTAGTCAGACATTTCACTCAAAAGCAGAAATATTAGGCCTAATGGTTGCACTACAGGAAAAGTCGAGGCATAACAAAAATCATTAAAAGTCATTCTCTGGGTCTGGACCTAAGTTATGGTCCAACTGGCTGATATTTTTGTTTTCAGAATTATGTTGCCAGTGTGTAGCCTGGCTGTGCCTGATGGTTTGTTACACACAACCATCTGGGACGGCTCCACTGGAAACCATTTGGAAAAAGGCAGGCACATTGAAAAACTGTCTTGGCCTGTGATTGGATAAACCATCTTTCTGTCACCATCTTTCACAGGCTGACTTCCATGAATAGATCAACAAACCATATGAACCGTGGAGCCACTTGGTAAATCAAACTCTTCCGCAGCCAGTTGGGAGAAGAGAGAAAAAATCTTTTCCATCAAGACAGGTTTCAGTGTCGTTCCCTGCTTTTCTTTCAATAAAGAAATACTCTTCAGTTCTGATGGATCTGATGCTACAGCAGCATCTATGCTAACCACATCCGTAAAGCTGCCATTGTTGTTTTTTCTGTGAAATCTCTTCTTGCTGCATCACACACAAACCACACCTGTAGCTCATGCCAGTACTTCCTCAGAGGACACTGACTGGTTCTGTGACCAGGCTAACGGGCCAAAACAGCTAGCTTGGAGATGAATTAGCGTGATATTGTGATCTTGCGAGTCCAGTTGCCTCACAAGGTTAGCTAGTGTGGCTATAAAAGGATAAAGTAAAGTCCTGTTGTTGTGTCTTCTTGTTTAAAAGTTGAACTAAAAAAAAAGAAATGAATAAAGTTGACCTGTGATGCTAAGTCCTTTACCAAGACCAATAAGCTGACTTAGCTGAGGTTGTACTGGTGTTTAAAGTGCAGACTTTTTGCATTGAGTCATTACATAAAACTACCAAATACATTTCAAAGGATATCAAAGATCTACATGATTAGTATTTTAAGTGTCATTACAATGAATATGCTAACATGCAATATGCTCACAAGGAAAAATTTGGTAACTCTTAAAAAAATACCTTCCACTCATAAATGTTTTTATGTAATGTCACCTAAAATGTCAGACCTTGACTATATTGAGCTGTATCTGGCAAATACACTGGCAAAGACATTTACATTCCACTACTGTAAGAGGCAACATCTGTGCACTCCTTTAAAACCTGAGATCTAAACAAACACCAGTAATCTTGATTTAATACGTCACAAACTCTGAAGCCCATTGAAGGCAAACAAATCTGAAGCCTTCAGCATAGAGAGGACGTGTCAGCTAAGAGAGTGAGGACTTGCATCAACACAACCACTAAGTATGTGTTACCACTTCAATTAGAAGCTAACAAGCTAACAAACATTGTAAACAAATTAAAGATGCAAACATCTGCTAGTTGCCAATATTTGTGCAGAACGGACTCTTTATCTGAATCTAGTTCTGACTGTCTGCTCAAATATGTATGGCTGAATATATCCATGTTTCCCTTTAATGTTAACTTTAGAAATCTTTCGCCACTGCTCTTTCAATGGTCAACCTAGCGTAAGCAGAGGTGGTGGGGAGAGACACAAGGTTGGTGATTGGTAGATCCCGAATTTTTAAATTAGGGATAAGGAGTTGTGCCTCCAGCTCCCTTTTTAGAGTGTTTCATTTCCCTTTTCATGTGGGTAATGATAAATATAAATAATCACAAAGCATTTTTTACATTTTACATTTTAAAACACACCTGAAGAGTAACTTTAGCATCTTTATTAAAACCCCTAAAAAGCAACCATCAGTCTTTACAAGGTCCCTGCTAAATATCCTGCAGTTACACTCACACTACTATAAGTTGTTGGTAAAGAGACTGTATTTCACACATTAAAGACTGGCGAAGAAACATTGGCTCTGCCCATAAATCACTGTAAGGCGTGTGTGATTGCCATCTTTTGCGTCTGTGTATTTGTTCTGCAATCAGCACCTCTTTAACATTCAACACCATGCTCCATCCTTCATTCCAGTCACGTATTTATGCAAAATACCTAAACTTAACAGCTCACAGTCTAATACAAAGCACTCTTATATCTTGTCTTATAAAAAGTCTGACCATCAATGTGTGCATAAACTATTAACAGATTATAAAATAACCTGGAAAGAGAATACTGATTGTTACAATGGCCCCAAAATAGGGGGGTAAGGTAATAAATTTGAGCTTGTCTGGAGTTGAGGTGAGATGATGATGACACAGGTTTGTAGAATCTTTCCTTGGCAGAAAGGTTCAACTCAACCCTGCTGTAATTTTCTGCCTTGCGTTTTCAAGTAAACTTCACAAGTCTCATCCAGTCTCATAGTCTCAAATATGGTCCCTGTGGGGGAAGGAAATGCACTGAGGCCAGGAATGCACCCACAAAGGAAATAATAGCGATGGAGGGGTGTTTATGAAATCGGGTAGAGGGAAATGAAAATGAAGACCTGAGATAATGAATAGGGGGCAGGAGTGACATCCTTTTTTTCATTAGCTAAAACACGAGTTTGAGTTATTTGTCATCATTTCATTCTCAGCTGTCATCATCTCTGATGAAGTGTAGTCATTTTGTTTTAATTCTGCTTTAATCTGATCAGCAGCTGTTCTGCTGTTGTTCTCTCTTTAATTTATTACAGGCTATTCCGTCATTACAGCATGCTCATTATCTCCCTGTATGAGCGTTGATTCTTTCACTGTTATTGTGATTTTTTAAATTGCACGGAAGGTGATATTACATGCCCAATATGACGAGTTGCACTTTGAAACAATAAAAGGAATATTTCCCTTTATATTTTTACTATTCCATTCCCCCTACCTCGCTGTTTTTCATCGCTCGGTTTCTCTCGTGATTTTCTGACAGCATCCATCTCGTTTTATTTTTCTTTCAGTCTCTCACAGTCAAACCCAGTCGAATTCTGCGCCAGCTATAAGTTTCACACATTATTTAACATCCTGCTAGACTGTCTCTTTCTTTTCATGTCAGCCCCCTTTTATAGGGTTTTTAATCATCTCATATCCGCCTCCTCCCATTGCTCTCTGCTCCTCCTCTCTCCCTCTCCATATCAACTTTATTTCCCGATCCCCCACACTGCTCTCCTCACCTCAGTTGACCTTTTCAGAGAGAGGAACCCAGACAGGAAAAGAAACTCAAGAGAGATCGAGAGGCCTCACACACAGACATAGGAAGGACCCTTTCTGCCACCAGTTATTCCTCAACATTCTGCTCATGAACCAAAAAATCGCATCACCCCTTCAATGCAAGTTCGTGTGTGCGTGTGTGTGTGTTTGGGTAATTTCCATAAGTTGAGAGTCGGTCTCAAGTGGCTGGCCTGGGGGCTGATGATCAGTAGCACTTCCATCCTCCCTTATTTTGTCAGCATCAAGGGGGCCACACGAACACACATGCCTATAAAAGCACAATGTCATAGGCATACATGCACGCTCACACACATGCAGTCGTGCACACCACAGCTCCCGGGACTGTCAGCGCCTCAGGCTTGTCTCTGTCTCCCTTCCTGTTAACTCATCTGAGTCTTAAGCTAGATTTTTTTTTCTCTCCAAAAGCAAACAAATATACGGCAGTGCAGCACGAATTGCATGTTTTTTCTTACAAACGGCTGACAACATGTGAAAAACTGAGACAAAACAGTGATTCCTCAGTGATCTAGAGAACTCCACTGCATCAGATAGACATTCAAACAAGAGAATGAAGACACACGTACGCCATAGTAAAGCTTTGTTCAGGTTTTCTGCCTCATTCCCAACTGTGACCATTTATTTCCCTCCCTATGAAAGCTCCGCCATCCTCCCTCCTTCCTTCTGCTTTTTCTTCTTCTTCTATCTGCCTTGGTCTTGTGGATGCTGCTGTAAAACAAGTGTGATTTGTTATTCCCAGTGGCATGGCCTGCTATCAGGCAGGCCCTGTTGTTGTGATAAAACTCAGAGGAGAGTGAACAATATCAAGGAGGGGGCTTCAACAAAGCGCCCAAAGTTTAATCTCTCGCCTTCTAGAGACGAGTAATAAATAAAAGGGACCTCCTCATCTACCATATCCTCCTCTTTTTTTCATCATATTGTAATCCCAAAGATTTCATTGGATTTGCCAGGTTATGTATCGGACAGTTTTGTCATTTCGTGGATATCAAGCCAGGGTGAGGGTTAAATTCCCTCTGAAAAGGCAAGATAAAAGAAGCAGCTTTGCAGGCAGTGACACCGCCTTCCTTTTCAGCTGTGCCACTTGTTATTGTCTCATCACTGCAGTTGGACCAAGAGTTTGTATCCTGCCCGTGACCACTATATTAATTCTAACAGATGCTGCACAACTGTTATTTATATTGCTGATTCATCGCTAAATTAATTTTTAATGATTCCAACTGATTATTCATTTAGTCTGAAAACTGTTAAAGGATGGAGAAAAATCCTCAGCTTCACACGGCCCAGGACGATACCTTCAAATTGCACGCTTTGTCTGACCCACAGCAGAGAATACAAATTAAAATCAGAATTTGTCAATTCCGTCAGCCTAACTTCTAATCAAATTACTCACATCAGAAAAGTAGAAACATCAACATTAGGAGCTAATGAGAGACTCAGAGACAGATGGAAAGGAGGACGCCAACTAATGTGACTGATCAAATGACTGGATGTTTCATCTCTCAGAAAACAGTGATAAGTAAAGAACTGTGAGGTGACATGACATTTCAAATGGCACTTTTTTTTTTTTTAGATGTTTTGGTTATATAATGACAACAGTTACACAAAGACAACAAAGGAGCCTTCTAATTAATTATGATACAATGAACATACAGTATTTTTAATATACTTCATGTCACACCTTTTCAAGTCTTTTCAGAGCAGTTGCCAGTGTGCTGATATGGTAGAAAAAGGGCGGCTCGCAGGAGCTCCTGAATGATGCGCTATGGTGTGAGTTAATCTCTGTCTCTTTTTCACACTCACACACACACACACACACACACACACACATCAGTCAGAGGCTCAACCTGTTTCCCAGTTGTCTGCTATTGCCAGCTACCAAAGGCAGGTCCTAATTCCCTCCAATCACAACTACAAAGCCCAATCTCTCCACCCAGAGAGAGATCCAGCAGGATAAAAAAGATTGCCTCAAACCATTCTCTTTCTACACCCACCACTCAGCATTGTAACACACCCATGGCCACGTGTAAAGCCTCAGCTCAGTAGTCGACTAAAAAATTGAGATATCAGAACCCACCCACACTTGCAAACACATACACCCACCAGTTTATTGTTTGTCAGTTTTCATAACCTTCCTTATTTACTCTCCCTGTAATACAACAGAGTGAAAATTAAATAATGGAAAACAAGGGTGTGCTTTATTTGTTATTTCTCTCTCTTCTACTTTAAAGTTATTGAAAACTTGTTCTTGTCACCATTGTTTACCACTCGGCCTCAGGGAAAATTGCATCCACGCTGCTCTCTTCCAAATCCATTTACCATTTCTTTCTTCTCTGGGAAGTAATATAGCAAGAAGTCAGGTGGCTCCGGCGGAGGAAATGCAACAGATGCCAGAAAGCTGCATGAACAATATGCATGACCTTTACTTTAAGCGTACTGATGATAACCTTTTGATAGCAACCCTTCAAATGTCTTATATAATGAGCGTGGCACGTGTGGTGTTAGCATTAAATTTGACAGACGTATCATCTGTAAAGTGCTTCCTGGCCGGAGAAAAAGAAATTGAGACATGGGTGCCACAGATGAATGTCACAAAATGGCGCTATAAAAAGAAGAGCCAGTAAAAAGCATCAAATTAATGAGCTGAATGGATTTTTTTCCCCAATTCCTTGTTGGAAGCTCTGCCTTCGATACTTCAGCTTCGGCGCGGTGTTGAGCCAGCCTGCAGCGCCCTGGCTAACGTCTGTATACAGACAGATGATCCGACCTGAATCCAAAACTCTCTCCAAATCTCTGCCGCCATGGCTGGTAATATGTCAAGAAAAGGGGAGTTAGGTTAGAAAACATAATGGCTGCTGGTGCAGCACAACTGTGACTGGGATAAAAATGAAGGAAAATGTTGAGCTCCAGAAACAGAACAACTAAACTCATGTTTAAGAGATTTTGACCCCAGAATTGGGAATATCAGATTGGCCATATTTGGACAGGCAGAGTAAATCAGATATGGTGAGTAAGGCCAATTCATTCTGGGATATGGTTCCCCTTCCATATTGGATCGTAGACGGCTGTCATGCTGGGCAGTCACAGGATATCACACAGCTGGTTGTCAATAAGATAATATGAGATGAGATGAAATTAGAACATTTAGGCGAAGTCGTGCCAGAACAGACTGGGACCAGTTTACATCAAAGGCCACTTTACATTTCTTATTACTTAGATTGAAACTATATTCTGATTTTTAAAAGCATTTTATTAGAGGACAAAGTAATAATCACAATTTTTTTTTTTTTAATTTTGAAATCACGATTATTTAACATGATAATTAATTGGCTTTGACGACATCATGCATTTATTGAGTATTCACACAGGCATTTCTTTTAAATGCTGCAGGCTTTACTGTTAAATACTACTGAAATGAAAGAGAAAGATATGATTTAAAAGTAAAGAAATAAAATTGAAATAAATCCTTAATTTATCAAAACAAAACCAAATAATGTATTAAGAATGCAAATGAAAAATAAATTACCAACTATGTTGCATTGCACTGCCACAACCTGCTGCAGACTACTAAACAGTTTATTCATTGTATCTGTAATCTGCATTCAAAATGTTGAGCATTTTGGGGCACATGTCCTTAGTGAGAAACAATGTGATGCATCAATAATTTCCTTATGCACCTGTTTAACATTTTGCTCTCGATTTTACTTTGTTCCAAGTCTTACTGGTGTTTTCACACCACAGTTTGTTTTGTCAATCTTCTTATAACCAACTGCACACGTGCTGCTTCCTACAACTTATACTAAAGAAATCTCAAAGTGAGGAGAAGAGATGTGTTGTGACTCGCTGCTGCTGTTGAAACCTCTGTTTGGGCTTTGGGGGAGGGGCCAAGTGCACTCGCTGGCAAGGGGTGTGCTTGACTTACAGCACAGGACAGAAAGCGAGTAACTGGTAGACTCCTGATGCAGCACATAATTGTTTTCTCTTGATTATCTTATTTTTGATCACAGGAAGCCAAAATCGTAGTTGAAATTGAAATTGAATTGCCCAGCCAACAAATGATAAATGCGTAAAGTGTGAGAAACAAACTCAGACAATTATTATGGAACTCTGCTCTTTAAATTCTCCGCAGCTTTACTGTTTTGGTTCAGTCTTACTGGTCTAATCAGCATTGTTTAAAGCAGGAACTGGCAGCTGTTTTGGGGAATAAAAGCTCTAATAAAACCTATATACTTCCTGACAAACACTAATTGGCTCTGTCAGCTTTACTCAGCTGAGCTGAAGAGACCACAGAGAACTGCAACTCCTGGTGCATAATATCATGTTGTAAGAACCCAGAACCAACCGGAAACCCAAACAATCAGGTGAAAAAGGCCCATAGATTAGGTGAGAGCCAGTCGCAGGCGGACAGGGGTGAAGAAATGGATGGTAATAGAATATAAGTAGTTGACTGCTATTTGTCATTCTACGCAGCAGCCTGTGAACACTCTAAATATTCATGGCAAGTGGAAAGGGTCGTTCACTCTCGTCCTCCCATCGTCGGGAAGAGTCTGGGTAAATCTCCACGTGAGAAATGACTCTGTCAGAACCCATTTCAGAGCCACAACTCAGCGACCCTGTCCACCCACCGTCCATGCATCAGTGCTGCCGCAGAGCCTCCATCTTCCGTAATTCCTCTATCTCTTTCTTTTCACCAAACCTGCTTTCACCTTCCCTCCGCTCCCTCCCACCCACCTTACCTTTTCTACCACTCTCCCGTCATTACCTCCACTCTGCGCTCCTCTCTTAGTCCCCTTCTCTTTTCTTCACTCTTCATCTGTCTCTTCCACTCTGCATCTTTAAGCACATTGAGCCTAAAGCAGGACAGGTGCTGGTCTGACTGGTAATTCTGTGTGGTGCATGCAAAGCAGCTGCACGGTGCACAACAATACATTTTTAGAGGGTCTGTGAATCTTTGCAGATGAGAGAGAGAGCAATGTATAGCAAAGTACGCTGAAGTTGTGCAGTTTCATTCCAATATTAAACCTTAAAAAAATACTAGACTGAACTCGGTTATTATTGTAAAATAAGGTCACTAAAACAGCAACATTGTGACAGTTAAAGCAGCACAATGGACAGCTCATCAGACAAGCATTACTTCTGAGTTTCCTCAGTAAAATCTTTCCACTCTGTCTTGTATTTCATGGTCATGTTTTTCTTTAAAGCAAGTTTAATTAAATAAGCTCAAGTGGAAAACTATTCAAGAGCACATTTTCTCCATCCTGAGGTCATCTGAAATTAGGTATATACTGCCTAATTATCCAAAAGGAAGGTTGAGAGAAGGGCTGCTCACAGGAGCGCAAAGGAGTACCATCCTCAAGTTTCTGGGTTAAATGCACAAGAGTGAAGTCTGACATCACTGATACTGAGTCATAGTTCAGATTAGTAATAAGGGGGTATAATGCATATCTAATATGTCAATTAATGTCTTAATTAATAAAAAAAACAGCAGCATAATCATATTTTAATATGACTACTAATTGTTTTTTGCTGTTGTGATAGATTTGTTATCTGGAGGAATGGGTGAAGCTTTTATATTTCGAGATTTAAATAATCATTTTTGATGAAAAACAAGTCTTCTATGTCTTTTTGCCATTGCAGAGACAGAATCAATGTAAACGCACGAACTGTAGACCATGTGTCTGTGTTTTTTTTCGTTGTTGTTGTTGTTGTTGTTGCTGTTGTTGTTGCCTGTCAATCTGTTGCCTGCAGGTTCTGGTTCACCCACCAAGTAAAATCTAAAACTGAAGCAGTGTGTGAAGCGAAGGTTTGGAGAAAAGCACATAACATGCATCTTTGCCAATGTCGGCACCATTTAAAGGTTCACTTTACAATTAAGTGAAAACACTGAGCTCTAATAACAGCAAGAGCTAATCTTTGACTTTATTCATCAGAGTCTGTTTACACGTCTGGGGGAGGACTACCACATATGTTAAAAAAAAAAGTTCTGTAAAGTACTTTGTGGCTCCAGAGGGATCCACAAATCAACAAATTTAATGCAAATCAAGTTAGTTGGTGTTCAAGACTACATGTTTAGAACAATGAAGACTCTGAGTCCGTGGAGTTAGAAGATCTCTGATTCTCATTTCTGATTCAAACTCCTGCCTCCAGGCTGCATGCTAGCAACACACACAAATCTCTGCCTGAACAGTTGGCAGTTTAGTTGCATTGTGGATACTGAAGGTGCGGGTGTTTGACAAGAAGAAGTCTCCGAGTAATAAAAAAGACAATACCCTTACCCTTGTTCTGCATCACTTTTGAATCTCCCTCTAAAACTGTCCATCTTGATTTAAACAAGGTTATAAGAGTCTAAACCTAAATGCTAAATCAGAGCACTCTTAAAACAGCCGCAATCTACGTACATCTAAAGGTAATTCATGTGCGTGGAGCTTTGGTTAACAGCTTTTGTGTCCCTCTCTAGAAAAGAACACCTGCAGTATTTAATTTGAATCCGCAGTGCAACTGGTTGATTTGCATGAATGTTTGCACAAAAATATAAAACGATATAAAACAAAACAGTCTCTGTTCTTCACTTGATTGATTTCAATTCCAATGTGGTAATGGTACAAATTAAAAATTCTGATTCTCATAACTGCATAAAAACTCCTAACTTTCATCATATACTTTCTCATTTTTGGCAACATCATTTAAATGTTTGCACTCCCACACAGTCATTATCACTTCTTGGCTCAAGTCAAGTTTCCTTCAAAGTTGAGCCGAGAACAGCAGAAGCAGCTTCCACCCACCCACTGCAAAAACAAAGTTAAGTGCTCGTGCCTCCTCACATTTAGACGAGGAGAGACAGTAAATTGTCTGTGCTTTTGATGTTGAGAGTTATCAAGGAACATCTGCGGTGGAGTCCAACACTTGACGGGTTTCAAAGTGTTTTGGTGCATGAATGTTTAAAATAAAAGTCATTACTAGGTGTGAATGCTGTAGCCCTGGTATTGACAATAAATTATTAAAAGCACTGACTTCACTACCTCAAAGGGCTACGTTATTAAAGCGGGGGTGCAATGCTTTGTTTGCACTGAATCATAGTTTTTTTAGAGTAATGTTCAGGTGAGATGGAGAATCAAAGACGCCCGCGTTTGAGTAAAAAAAAACAGAAAAACGCACAAGAATGACATATTATGTTGGAAATATTACCTTCCATTCTTTGCATTTTAAAAAAAATCTCAAACTGTGCTTTTGCAGCTGCTAACAGCTAACAGCTAACAGCTAACTATTGCCAGATCACAGAAGATGAACTGCGAGCTTAAAAAACATACGTTACCTGATATAAACCAAACAGCTGCTGCTGCCAACTGAATGACTGATAAACACTGCCACACTGCAAAGCACTGGTACGGCTTCCCATTTTATGACTTTATTCCCATGCTTTATGTTTGTAGTTTGAAATTTAATGTACAGACACAAGAGTGGTTTCAATCTATCAAGAAGGTCAGCAAGAAAGCTTTAACGCTTATTTCACAAAATGTCAAACTAGGATACTTGAACTACACTGATAATCACTAGTGTAAAGCAATCATTTATCTACATGTATGTCAATCTATGAGCAAATGTAATCATGGCGAAACGATGACATGAATGCAGGGGATTAGAGATAAGACATGCTGCTACAAACCAAAAACTAAATGAAGACGAAATAAAGAAGAAGACATTATCTTTTTGGTTATCTAAATAAGAATTAAATGAAGATAACAGCAAAAACTAATGGAATACCACCACCTATGCAGTTCAGGAAGAGTTCATGGATCAGACAGTCTCTGATCTTCATGTCAAATAAGCTGAGCAAAGTGACTTAAGAACAAGCTAGGCTGCTGAAAGGAATCGTCCCTATTTTTGGAACCCAGGCCCTATTTCTAAATTAAATGATATTGCTGATTAGCAGAGTCCTTTCAAAGCACATCATGTTGTTCCGAATGCTAGCTCTGAAGACTTAGCCACAAAACCTGTAAAAAGTCAATGGGGTCACACTCCTGTCTGTACAAGCTGACTGAGGCTCACTATAATTTACCTTGCGTGCTATGTGGAGTAAATTTCAGTGAGCTTCAGTCTGTTTGTACAGACAAGAGTGCGACCTCATTGACTTGTTACTGGTTTTGTGGCTAAGTATTCGAAACTAGTATAAGGAATAGTATATGTTGTGCTTTGAAAAGACCCTGTCAAACAACAGTATCATTACTAATTAAGAACAGGGCTCAGGTTCCAAAAATGTTCCTTTAATCTAATGGCCAAAGTCAAACAACTAAAGCATAAGAAAGTTGGTGGCCCATAGCAAAGAACTGATCACCTGGGACTGTACGCAAGGATGAAGGACTTTAGCATGAGCAAACAGGATACCAACAGACCAAACCTGGGTCAGGACTATGGCTGGAAAACATGAAGAACACTGTGACAGAGCAACTGCAAGCAAGTAACAAAGCTGGATGTGCACATCCCAAAAAAACAAAACCAGAGTCCTGTGACATTTGCTAAGTGATGATACGGCTGAATGGAACAGTCAAAGAGGCCAAAGCAATTGAGATAAGAGAACTCAAAGACTGATACAGATAAGTGAGTATAAACTCCTGCCTGCTCATGCTGAAACCACAGATTAATTGGTCTGAAGACGTCAACGGCAAACAGAATGACAGATCTTATTAAAGATATTGATGTGAAAAGTTTGTAAAATCCCAGCAAGAATTGTTTAGGTGATCCTTTACCTCAAAGAATAAAAGGAATTATAATTTTAGATTTTTAACCACACAGAGCACAAAATGTATGAGTTTGAAAATGATCTAACAACACAACCACCAATGCCTCATACACCTCTAATAACATGTTATTTGAGTCAAGTCAACAAGCTTAATGTATCTAAAAAAACTTACAACAAGGAAACTTGTAACCAAGGATGTGAAAATGTAAATAAAACAAGAATGAAGGCACAGCAGTAGTGGTAACAGGAGAGAACATTACATTGTGTCATTGCTACTTTTTATTTTATTTGATGACGTATTTTAGTCATTTATTCATGTTTTAAATCATTTCACTCCTTGTATTATTTATCACCTTTAATCTATTTCTGACAGACTTTTCTGTGTTGTGTATTGTTCCATGTATAATGTGATTGCTGTTTTGTGGTTGTTGTTCTCTTTTTTGATTGTTTCTTTAAATGCCCAGAGAATATGGATGCTAATTAGCCACTAGCTAACTCTGCAATTACTTATAATTGTATGCTCTGCTTGTAATACAAATCAATAAAATAAAGTGATTTAAAAAATATTTTACTGAGTTCAATATAACATTTATGTAATTTTAATTTATCAGTCATTATTGTCTCAAATTGTTGCACGTTCAAGCTTTTGCCTAACTTA
>JAPZDX010000022.1:864326-875727 GCA_029783625.1 Naso annulatus
ACACAGTTACATACTGACCTACATGTGTTCGCTTTCGATTGATTTATGTTCTTCACATTTTTGTTTTGTCTTTCATCTTCTTTTATTCCTGTTTATTTATTAATGTTTATACTTTGGAGTTAGGGGTAAAAGGTAAAAAAATGGGAGAGGATCAGTATTTTAATGATCATTGTATGTAGAAGAAGATATCAATGTGTTGCTGTTATTGTTTCCCTTCAATAAAATTAATTCAAAGCTACTTTTTGCATTTCTGATACTTTCTTATGTAATAGTATCACAAGTAAGTGCTATCTCTAAAAATCATGGTTTACATCAGTGCAACAGATTGAGTGATAATAAGAAACCTCTACTCTAGTAAAGAAAGCAACTTTGAGGTAAAAAAAACAACAACACCTGGAAAGAGGGGAGTTACAGGTTATGGGGAAGGAATTCAGACCTTTTTCACTTTGTGTAAGTAAATTTAGATAGATTTGGGTTCAAATTAAATAAGCTGCCGCTCATTTTTCTGCCAGCTCATTCATTTTACACATATGTCAATTCGGCTGTCTTACCGCGTCACCGTCAGCTTCGAGATGGTGCAACAATGACCCCGACTTTTGTCTTTGTATATTTTATATCGAATGATGAAATGAAATAACTCCGCAACATTCCACCATGAACAGGCTGTCTAAATGGGGCTGCAGCCTGACCCAACAATGTGCAAAAAACACCACTAGGGAGCCACTCATCTACCAGTACACTCAAATGAAAGTAAGTGCAGCTGGCAGAAATCTCCATCACCCTCTTTTTGACCCTGTGGCTACAATTAACAATCCAGTCAGCGATGAAAAGCTGGCTGTTCAGTGACCTATGCTAAGTGGCTCTTATTCATGACCCAAGACTCTAATCTATTACCTTGACTAAATAAAAGTGCATCACGCCAACAATGGGTGCTACTTGCTGAAAGGCTAATGCAACTTACAGTATCATCGCCTGCTACTATCATCAGCAAAACTACTCTTGTGGAAGAAATGGGACCCAGCAGTACCAGCCCTTTTACATGAATACTCCCACTGTGTCACTGGCAGCTTCACATACTTCGCTGCAATGGAGAGGAGTCATCGCAATCGTGCTGGAAAAAGAAACTTATGCCTCTTGCCAAACATAGGCTCTAGATCATGTGTGTGAGTGCGTATGAGTGTGTGTGTTTGACAGAAAAAAAAAAAAGAGAGGGGAGGACATATCTGGATGTTTGTGAGGGCGGCATACAGACAGACAAAAAGAGAGTAACTCATGAATATCTGTAATGTGTTACAGAGACTGTTTGTCAGGGCGGATGGCGCAGGAGGAGGAGGAGGCAGCTAGACGGAGAGTTTGAGAGACAAGGGGTGTGAACCGTGTCTCCCTCCATCTCATACACACTTTATATTCGGCATGTGGTCGTGGGGAGGAATACCTGAGTATCTGTTTCTTTGTCTGCTACCTGTGCGCATGTTCATTTGCTCATGATCACAAATTTGACGAGAGGAAGGCAAAACTTAGATGAAAGTGTGATCAACTTGAAGTACAGCATCACACTGAATGGCTGTGTCCTTCACACATGGTTACTTAGACATCTTGATGGTGTGTGTATGTGTGTGTGTGTGTGTTTGTCTCTTCTCCACTTTCTTCAGCCACTAAAACTCATCAGTAATCACAAATAAGCCATTTATCCAATCTCCTAGGACGCTGGGCTTTCTCTTTTTTTCCCTGTTATGGGACATTTCACAATTACACCATGCGTCCATTGGCGTTTTGCATAATTAGGCTGCTTATATCAAACACAGGCAGATTCTAATGGAGCGCTAAGGGTACATATTTACTTTAATTGCCACTCTCACTATCTCTATCCCTCATCGTCGTTGGCTTCATCCTCCTCTCACCCACTCCCTTTCTCAGGAGAGAGTGTTGGGGATATCGAGGGAAAGAAGATTGAAGAAGACAGTGTTTCCCGCAAAGGTCACACCCTCCCACAGTGGAGTTAAGATAGCGTTTGACCTTATTACCCATTATAGCGCAGTGTTGCTCAACCAGTTACTGTGAAAAACACGGATAAATTAAAAAGAAAACTCTCTGGTCTGGTAGGTCTGGGTGTTTCAGACTCTCCCATTTACAGAGAAAAAGTAGCACAGGTGCACAGGTGTGCACATGTGCATGTGTGAGTGTGTTTGTGTATGTCCTGCTGTGTCCAATTGAGTTAAAACTTGTTTGCTGGTTTAGTGTGCGCGCGCGTGTGTGTGTGTTCACTGACGGAAGCTTTTTCTGTCAATTACACTTGACTCCACCAAAAAAAAAAAAGAAAAAGAAAAAACACTGTAGCACCACAGACTTGTCAGTTGTGTGCTTTGCACAGGAAACGACACAGATAAGTAGAACAGGATGGAGTCTGAAACCTCAGAGCCCCCATACTAGAGAGCCCATTTGCCAGCTGATTGTTAGAACCACAGTGACACCAGGGTACATTTAGACAGCAAAGTCTAGATTGTTATTGTGCTGCTCTTACTTGAACCATTTAATGCACTGCTTATTCCCACTGTTTGTGTGTCTGCGCCAGGCTGTTCGGCTGCAACCTTAACTGCAGTTTTTCTCAAAAATCATAACTCTTTAATCCAGCAGCTCGTCGAGAGCAGAGAAGTGCGAGGATAGATGAGGAGATTGCGAGAACATGTGTGGAGTCCTAAAGAAGACAGACAAGGCAGCAGAAGACAGAAAGAGAAAAATCATCCGTCCTTAATGACTGGAATGTCTCATTAGTGTCTCCATTAGCTTTTGCAGCATGTCATATTGTTGTCACGAGAAGTCTATCATTGAATCAGCACGCAGTAACAGAAGAAGAGGAAGTAACTTCATTAATCCCCTTGGGAAAACTGATCCGCTGCATTTGACCCATCCTATTCATAGTTAACCTTAACTACACACACTTGGAGCAGTGGGCTGCCACAGCACAGCGTCAGGGGACCAACTCCAGATCTTTTGTCAGTGCTTTGGTCAGAGGCACTGACAGGAGCATTAACCCTAAAGGTCAGTTCATACTTTCTGTATCTGTGTGTCTGCAAGGGTCCGCTCTGGTATGCGTGACATAAAAATCGTCATCCACCCATGACCACGAGGATCCGCCGGGACCCCCCTGCAGCCCAGAATTTGTGACCGCGTGAACTGTCCGCTATGAGGGCACGCCAACTGCGCATGCTCTTTCATGTGTGTGAACAGAGTAATGATTTGACTTAACTAGTTTAACTCTAGATACACTGATTGAAGGCAACATTTTAAACTGTAAGATTTCTCATTTTGCTCAACAACAACAATAACAACAAAAAAGAATAGTCCCACTCAGGTAAGAATGTGCTCTCCTTCATGTCTGCGAAACCTTTGTTTTTCTCCCCTGTTGTCTCTGCCTGGATGACACGGATTTTAGTTGCAGCTGCAACATTAGTAACGTCAATCTGGCTAAACATGAGAAAAGAAAAGATGCGCAGCCACTAAAATTTCTGGTATCTTTTGTTTATTCTGTTGTAGTCTGCACACTGCATTTTATGGACTTTTGTTTTTAGTATGAATGAAACCGCTTTCCAAGTCCACACGAGCAGACAAGTCCACGGACGTTCCTCGGACACGCTATGCTGAAAGTATGTTCGGGCCTTAACATACATGTCTTTGATGGTGGGAGGAAACCAGAGCACCCAGGGAAAGCATGCAAACTCTAAACAGAAAGGACCCAGATTCGAATTCAGGACCTTCTTGCTGTGAGGCAACAATGCTAACCACTAAGCCAGCATGCTGCCCGGAGGGATGATAGGTCTGAAAGGACACTTGGCATAAAGAAACCTTGAGGGAAACACGAGGTTAGCTGGGGGTCTGCTTTGAAAGCATGAGTTATCAAAACCAGTGACAGACATAACATGGCTCCATCTGTACAGTTCATAAAGGAAACCACAGGAACAAGCTGTAGGTGCAATACACTGAGCATCCTTCATTATCATGTGCAGAGATTGATATGACTCAACAGTAAAAAGAACTGCTAGGATTAAAAACGACTTCAACCAAGGAGCGGAATGGACGGAGTTCAAAAGAGTTATGGTGTTGGAACACAGTGTCAACCTTGATTGAATATGTGCGTGTACTTTCTTAAATCTCACACCTGCAACTACAATCGTGAATAATAAACGACATTGACATACCGAGAATGACTGTGTTCTCTTTCTTTTTGATAACTGTAAATCAATGAAGTGCCTTTAG
Source organism: Naso annulatus (assembly GCA_029783625.1). Lineage (NCBI taxonomy): Eukaryota > Metazoa > Chordata > Actinopteri > Acanthuriformes > Acanthuridae > Naso > Naso annulatus. The sequence goes on from JAPZDX010000022.1 coordinate 868,581, forward strand.
GACTGTGTGAGGGGGAGAGAGATAGACAGAAAGGAGGGAGTCAGAGAGAAGGATGAAAGTGTTGGTGTCTGTAACATCTACAAGACTGTATTTTTAACATCTACAAGACTGTATTTTTATTTTAAAACTAGTAACGTTTGCTATGATACGCCTGGCATCCACATGACTCTAGCAAGAGAGTTTCGGAAATGCTGCTGAACCTGTTTTGGTTTGAAAACTCCAGGGTTGCACTGTAGTCTGACGGCAAAAGCGGATACTTTTGGGAACAATGACACAGACACCCACCCTCACTTCCTAATTAGGTCTTGTCAGTCACAGTATGTCTCTTGTTGTGGTTCCCAATCTATCTTTTTCTTGCAATGACCGCCTTATGTGTTACTTCCAGTACAGTCACACCTCATCACTGGTCCGAGCAAAGAAATCCTGATCCTTCTTTTCTACATTGCTAGGGATGTATGATTTGGATTTTTTGCCGATATCCAATATGCCAATATTTTACAACTCATTTGGCCGATAATCGATACAGATATATGTATATTTTTATATGTATATTTTTATCCCAAACGTAATTGCAGAGATCATCAAGTCTCCTCTCTTACCATGTTGGCCCGCTGGCAAATACAGGCACAAAACACAAAGTTTAAAATGATGTAATATTCATTCCTTGTGCAAAAGAAGAAAAATACCTGAACTTGTGTAAAACGTGTCATATTTATTCATGACAGATACTTTTAAACAAAATAGTGGAGATACATCCTACTTAAAACCGGATGATGCTGTCCCTGAAACAATCACAACAACACCAACAACCAGGGCAAATTTGGCCCGTTTCACAAGAGACAGAGTAAGCAAACATAACGTCTGTCCACAGGAAACATGTGAAACATGGCATCGGCTCAGGCGTTTAATCAAGGAAACAGCAGCCTACATCGGCGTGCTGGCCGATAGCCGATATTTAATTTTAAAGCCAATTTCAGCCAATAACAATAATGTGCCAATAATGGTGTGCATCCCTATACATTGCTATTCTTCCTGTCCTGCAGCTAAGAAACCTGCTTCCTTTTTACACTGGCACATGCATCCCCAGCATACATGAATGGTCATGTGACATGCGTTTTCCAGCATGTTAGTCCGAACCATGCATCTATTAGAACTGGATACTGGACACAAAGATGAGCACCCATTCAGACCAATGACAATTGCTCACCCAGCACCCATAAAGTTTATAGCCCTCCAGATTTGCTTCCTGCTCGGCCAATAGACTTTATAATGTGGTGACATCACTGATACTGAAATCACTTTTCTCAGCTCGTGGAGAGTTTTACAAATACAAAACTTCCATCCATAAAAAAATCAAATTAAAAGAATGATAATTGAGCTTGTTTGCGGTCCAAGGTGGCCTGTGGACAGACGGTTGGCAGCCTATGGGAAAAAATGTTCTTTAGGCCGCAGGAGAATTTTTCGCTGCAATACCACGAGTGGTCACTACGCCAGTTTGGAAGCAGGGCAGAGCAGCTCTGTATTATCTAGTTCTTTTAATACATCAAAGATCAAAACAGAAATTAATTCTGAATCGGTACTGAAACGTTCAGATGGGGATTGTTCAAGTTTTGAAATGAAACTGTGGTAGTGAGGATTAAGCCTCAGGCATCTCAAGGAGTGTACCTCTGTTTGTGTAGCAACACCAAGGTCATCCCTGTCTATGAGTAACAGGACACCATGGCAACTGCCTGTCTTCAGCCCCACACTTCAAACATTTTTCCTCAAGACCATGACCTCTCTCCTCTGTCACTATCTGTCCCTCTCTCTCTGTCTCGCTCCCTGCCTTACACAGGAACTTTAACAGTCCGCTGGTCACTACGCCCATAAACGTCCACGACAGCAAATCGTCCTGCAGACCCGCCCAGGTGCCTGCCCGGTATTTAAACTGTCAACTGCCGTCTACTGGTGAAAAAGAGGGAGACGTGGAGAGGAGGAAAGAGGGAAGGGGAGAGAAAGTGAGGAAATGGCGCAGAGCATTTTGAGTAAATAAAAGGGGGATTAAGGTTGGTAAATCACGTTAATTAAGGTAAAAGACTGGTTTCATGGAGTGGGGGGATGTAAAAGCTGAGGGGGGAAGAAACAAATATACCAGTCAGACAAAGAGGAAGGAAGACAGGGGGGAGGAATGAAAGTGAGTAAAGCAGAAAAAGGGAAGGGGATAAAAATCCCTGCACCTGCAGCTCCCAGCTGTGCTGTGCTTATTCTGAATCATTGCTCCACCCAGAGAGACTGCTTAGCGTTTCATTTAGAAAACAGGGATTTATTGCCATGGAGGGGGCTACGCTGCTGGTGTATGTGCCCGTATGTGGGTGCGTGTGGGGGGGCAGTGGGAGGAAGGTGGGTGTGTGTGGCGGCTTACTGAGGAGAGGAACTTGGCTCCCTACCTGAGCATCTATTAATATCAGCACTTCGCTCAGTCCCACACACCGTAACACAGCGAGGATGGACGTGTGCGAGAGGGGAGCGAGGCCGTTTTTTTACAGTTTTCATGTGGATGATGAGTCACGTGGGTCAAGTGTTGTGTCCACAGCGTTGAATACAAATGTGCCTGTGTTTTGTGTGTGAACAGGCTGGAAAGCGGAGCACTGGATCACTCCAGGGAAAAACGGTGACATATGGGTTTTTGTTGTTGTTGTTGTTGTTGTTTGTAGTTTGCATTAGTCTGTGCTTTTCTGGCTTTGTCAATTGATTTATATGCGGGGCATTTAAAATATTTACAGCTAAGGCTTCTGGTGCGGACAGCCAGAGGATAAAAATTCAACCGTGGAGCTGGGTCATCCTAAAAAATTTGCTCAGCTGAAAGATCTGGCACTTTAAAGAGTTTTTCTTTGAGAGCGCATCCATGTTCAGAGGGAATTTATTAGTTCATTTCTAGGGTTTGTGAATGAATCTAGTTGATGATAAAGCCTTCTCGGAATTGCAGTAACACAAATTTGTGTGGGCAGTTTGTACAGGAAGGAGCAGGGACTGATCAATAACACAGACAGTTAAATCATTTCTTTGTGGGCACTTAGCCTAAATCATGATCGCCTCACATCAAATCGAAGTATGACTCGAAAATGGACCGTTGGCTTATCCAATTAAACATGAATAATACACGGCAGAATATGTGCACTTAAGCCTCCACAGGTCAAACAAGAAATACCAAATGAGTTGTGTTGTCTGTGGCCTCTCGAGACATCCGCAGGGAAAAAAAGAGAGAGCAGAGCACAACAACGGAGTTTCTCAAATGAGCCATTTGCCTGCCACGCTCCGAGGCTCCCCCACTGTTGCTGTGTTTAGAAATAGTCTCAGCTAGGTTATTTTAAAATTAGCTGTCGCTTAAACCTCTGCAGCATGGCACCTGAAGTGCCACTGTCATTAGAGTCGGTACAGAAGTGACTTTAATGCTAATTTGGACTGATAAGAAATATGTGTTTGTTTCTGTCAGCATGAGGGGGTCAGAGGGCGAAGCAGCAGGAGGAAGAAGCTGCAGCTGGATTGATCTTTGCTCAGGGGCACTACAGCAGGTCTGTGACCAGTGCAGAGGTTGTCCAAGCAAAGGAAGTGGACAGAAGTGCTATGCTATGAGAAACGTCACAAATATTGATCAAGTTGACCAGCCTTATTGCTGATGCCACCTCCTCATCCTTACTCGTCTAAAGGCTTAAATGACAAAAAAAAAAAAAAAGGCTGTTCCAAGTCACCTCACGCTCTCGCCTTCTAGCCCAACAGTAAGATAAATCGGACTGGTGACCATCACTGTGGGAAAATAAAGATTTTGTTTAATAGCCAATCCCGACAGAATCGACGTCTATAGGGAGAGCAAAAAACTCAGCCAAACAGCACAGCAGAGCCACCAAGTTAGCTCTCGGCCTCTCCTTCTGTCTCTCTCACACATCCCACCGCCCCCCCACCCCCCCACCGCCTCTCTCTCCCCCTCACTCCTCTCCTCAGTCCGCCTGTGTGCTTCCCACAGACACACACTCACAAGCCCAAAGAAACGCTCAAGTTGGTGGCTGAGCGGAATATAGATGCGACTGGAGACAAGAGCCGGAGCCGTGATTTGCACATAGACATAAGATACACCCCTGCGCTGTCTATCTCCCTCGCCCACCTCTCCTCCATCCTCTCTTTCTCTCTCCCTCTTTTCTCTCTCTTCTCCACAAATGTGAAAAGCATCTAAAGTGAGCGAGCACTGCAGATCGCCAGACCCGACACCCTCCTGCCACCCAAACTCGGTGCCACGCATGCCAGCCGTGCGCACGGAGGGACTGAACGGGGGTAAACTTGCTCGGCTCCGCGCGGATGGGTCCGACAGCGCAGGAGAACGCTGAGTGAGACTGTGTTGCATGCATGTGCAGACTCTGGACAAACTTGACAAGCCGTCCATTCCGAGCACGAGAGTACTCAGAGCGAAACCGGACAGATGCTCCCAAAACAACAACAACAAAAAAAAAAAGATCACAGCGTGCACTCTCACCCACACTCACATAAGCTCTCTCGCGTCTTACCTGAGGGACGAGGAAAGCCAAAAGGATGCGGACTCCAATCTCCATGGTCGGTTCAATTTCTCACGGTGCGAAACAGAAAACAGATTTAAGACAGGGTGACGTAGGCTGGGTCAGCTCTGCTCATAATTCCACTGTCCAAGCGCCGGAGAGAGAGGAAAGCCTTAAGCTGTGAGCCACCAGCAGACAACTTCCCCCAAATACAACGGCAGCCTGATCAGCAAAGCATTGGATAGTGAAGCCGAGACCACAACCAATAGATTTATGAGGAGGAAAGAGTGGGGGGGTGGGTGGGAGGGAGGGAGGGAGAGAGAGGGGAGGGGAGTGGTGGCGGTGGAGGCGGTGTGAGGAGGGGAGCTCGTCTCAATCGAGTGGAGGATCATTGGCATCTTTATTTTATTTTATTTTTCTGCCCAAATTGAAAACATCAAATTGTTATTACTATATATATTTTCTTCTCCAGAGTTTTGATCAGCAGGTGCAGCAGCAGGTTCTGAGGATCCATCAGCCATCACATGGATCATTTTTTTTCCCCGCTCATCAGGCAGGTTTACTGCCCTTGTACCAGCATCCATAATCCGACCCTCAGCTCCCTTTTAAAAGGTGATTTACGGTCTCTGTCGTCTCATTTTTAATGTATGCGCGGGCGCACAGGAAGCCTCCGTTAAATGCACCCAACGCGCACAACAGCGGCGCTGCCCGCGGGGCACCCTGAGAGGAAGAAACTTCAGAACGATACAGTTCAGGATTGTGTAATAATATAATAAAACTACTGTATAATAGCCCACGATGGTTCCAGAGGAGTAATGCTGCTGACAAGATAAGCTGTTCTGAATGATTCCTGACTTCATTGTCTGGAACATTTCATTTTTCATTGTGAGCTCTGTTTTTCGTTCACTTAATGAAATGTTCGTTTTTGTGGGAAATTTTTATTTTAAGTAGGGAGCGCCTTTCTTTTCAGTGCGCAACCAGGCTGGCGCCTCATCTCTCTCTCTCTCTCTCTCTCTCTCTCTCTCTCTCTCTCTCTGTGAATTGCTTTTTTTCCTCCGTTAACTTAGGCCTATATACTTAAATTATCAAATGACAAATGCAAGTAAGCCGAATTATTATTTCCAGCATCAATTAGTCTCCCACTGATTTTCTCGATTAAACTGTAAACTGTCACATATTTTATGAAAGACTTATAAGAATCTGGTTCATCAGTGACAATTTCCCATTCCAATTCATCAAACACAAGATTGCTTATTAGATGTCTTGTTGTATTTAACCAACGGCCCAAAGCGCAAAAAGAGTCAGAAAAGTTGCAAATGTTCAAATTTTAAGAAGCTGAATCGGAGGCATCTTAATTTAATAACTGAACAAATTACCAGAAACGGTGCAAATCACTTCTTGTTTATTAATCACTTTGATTTAATGACTGTCATTCCTGCTCCACTACATTTACTCTTCAAGCAGCTCGGGGCATAGCTGTTCAGCAAGTGGTTTTAATAAATAGTAACAAAAATACAACTCTGCAAGCTGGAAATCAGCAAAAAAACAGAGACAAAGGCTTGGCTTTTATAGAGGAAGTTTGATGGATATTTTTTCCCATTTTCAACAAATTAATTGGAAAGATGAACTCCAACAATGAAAACAAGAACTGTCAAGGTGCTATAAACCTCCACTGTTACCTAACACAGCACTGGATGACACGATGTGCTTGACACACACATCCCCAACGCAGCCTCGTGCACACTCAAACACTACATATGTGGGTTCAGATAGTCTCAAACAAACGAAATGTATACTCTAGTTTATGTAACATCTGCAAAAAAAAAACATAACTGTCCAACTATTTTAACAGGTTTTTTATAATTATATATAATTATCGCTTGAGAGCTTATTAACAAATATGACTGAAAGCAACAAACATTCTTGAAAAAGTAAAGAAATAAGAATAGACGGACTAAATAACCAAATATGTGAGAATATTGTCAGCCTTCTGCTTTTTGCTTGAAGACGGCAAGCTCCTTGCTCAGGTGTCCTTCAGCAAAACACTCCAGCAACAGTCATGCTGTTTCGTAACTGTGACTGTGTCCTCTGAGTTTCCTGTTGGAAATAATCAATTAGCTACCTCGTAATTACTAAAGTGGAGGATGGCTCATTTGAATTCAACCCTGTGGCTGATTAAACTCCTGATGGCGTACACCATATTGCTGCTGCCATACAGTAGATTCTTAGTTAGTCTTTTAATGGTTTATCAAGTCCGATATATCACCAGAGTATTTGGAGTGCTGCATTATTAATTGAGAAGTTAAGACAGAGCGAAAGGCTTTTGCAAGAAGTTGTTACAAGATTTTGGAGTATCTGAAATAACCAGAGTTTGAGTGTATTTTCATTACACCGACTCAGAATTTCTCACAGCTTTATTCAGCTTTGCTCTTTGAGGTTTATTGAGTTAAAAAAAACAAATATCGCTGCTTCACAGGTGCGTCTCTCTCGAACTAAATTGCACTTTCCATTAATGTCTGTCCAGACTCATTTAAGATACAACCCAGCATCGTGCAAGATATATAGGAAAGACTTTGAAGAAATTTAACTAAAAGAATTAAATATAATTTCTAGCAAAGTGAAGT
>JAPZDX010000022.1:918148-935436 GCA_029783625.1 Naso annulatus
AGAAACACAGGATAATCAGGGGCAGGTGAAACCAATCACAAAAGGAGGCAAGGCAAACAAGGACAGGAAGGGAAACAAGGCATGACACATAAGAAGAATCTAAAGAATAAAACAGGAAACAGACATAAAATAAAATGCAAACTATTGCAAACTATTATCAGCAAGAGTTTCCACAAATGTAAAATGACTAAAGGAACTTTAAGTTGAACTAAGTACAAATTGAACATTTTTGACCACTTGTGGGAGGCGGAAACACACAGGGAACATCGAGCATCGAGCATGTGAACTTGGATAAGTGATCACAGAAAATGGCTGAATAGATGATTGCCTTTTACTTTTTTTTTCTTTCAAGACATTAATTTATTCTCTTGGTTTGGTAGTTCTACCCAAACACATCGGCTGTAGCATGTGGTTTGCTACACCACACAGTGAGAGTTATCAAGAACATCAAAGCACCCCCTCCACTACTGTGCAGAACGTGCTTATTTCCACAGAGCACAGGGGCGGCCTTGAGAGAGCCACAACGACTTCCATCACTCTCTGTCAAGCGCATAGAGTGGCAAAGTTCTCTGTTAAAAATGGATGACTGTGTTCTGCTCATCCTGTCCTGGGGTTGTTATCCGAGCTGCATTAAGTGAGTCAACAGGCAGGGGAAAATCACTCTTGCACAAACTGTTTCTAACTGCAACCTTGCTCCTCAGAGGAAAATAAATCGGGAGAAGAATGATGTTGAACATTGATCCTGTGTTGTGCCTCCAGTCTGGTCTCTCTTTGTGACCAGATACACAGCATAATGTAGGACCACAGCCTTTGACAGATCATTAGGCTTATATCATAAATCTCGCTCAAAGAGGAGGTTGAGGGTTTAGTGAAGTTTAGAGGGATGGAGAGACAACGGCTACTTAGATAAGAACAAATAAACATCTTAAATGATCAAGAACAGCTTATGCACATAAGAGAGAAAAAGACTGTGTGTCAGGGAAAAAAGTTAAAAAAAAAAAAGAAAGAAAGAAAGAAAGAAAATAATAGAATGGTAAAAATGATAAAAATGAACAGGGATGCACCCAATTGGTGTATTTGACAAAGCTGTAGTGGGCTACCCGAACACAGTCTGGGTTTCAGATCTGCTCTTAAGATGTTTTAGTTTGTCATCTCTGACATTGTTGTCTTAGAGGGTTTGTGACTCACTTAAGAACAACAAACTGGCAGATATTTTGGGCTTCCATACTCGGCCTGTTGCCTGTAACTACATTTGGAATGGTTGCACTTTACCACTTTTAACAGACAACTGACAGACAGATGTCCTAACCCTAATGTTTTTAGCTTCTGTACAGAACTAACAGATGCACAATCTGTTATATATTGTACTGATTCCGTTTGAGGAAAAAAATGTCACGCACTCACTGCAGAGTAGCTGCAGGATGAATGTGACTGCATTATTTTATATCTTGAATTAAAGATAGAATTAAAGTCCTTACAGTAAACGGTGATAAAATATCATGAGCTGCAGAGGGATTACTTGAGAAATAATTTTTTAATATTACAGCAATGTTTCAAATATGAATGTCAAAGTATGTCATACAGGCTGTGAACCAATGCTTTAGTATTTGTCCTTATGATGGGAACTTGTTAATGTAAATCATATATTGTGTTGCTCAATCACATATATCAAATTATATAAGTCATTTAAAGCTGCACCGATCAATATTCTATATTATAACAGATTTAACCTTTAGACTGTACAATAATATTTGTCCACCACTGTCAACATTGGTGTTTTTGCTTATTGTGATGTGATTTCTTAAAGTATGCTTTATATTATTTAAAAGGTATTTTAGGATTTATTTGTAGACAAATTTTAAAAAACAAAATCACACAGAGTTTTTAGAAAGGGGAAGAATAAAAATATTGCTTTTCTCTGAAAAATTATTACAACTGTGAATTAATTCTTCATTTCTGTCTTTTTCATACATTTCGACAGTTCAAAATTATTATTTGTGTACCTCGTCTCAAAGTAGCCAAAGACTTGTGAGCCAATTATATAGTGACGTTGGTACCACGTGGTATCTCTGTGTCTTCAGTGATCAAGATTTTCTGTCTGACCTTCAAAACTGTACAACCTAACCTAAAAGATAATGCAAGTCGATAGAACAAAATAATTAAAATAAGTATTGAAATTGTATCATAAATTAAAAAAAAAACAAAAAACAATTCAAAATTTCAAGATGTAAAAACATGAACAAAAAATGTATATTCCATCAGGTATTTTAGCTATGTACATTTTTTAGTTTTTATGAGCTGATGCCACTCCCTCTCTTTCATTCACTCTCTAGCTCTCTGGACCAACACTTTCCTGAGCCAAGAGGGAGAGGCAAACTCATAACAGAATCTGCAAGAGTGAAAATAAATGAAAAATAATAAATTTATCTGCCCTGTGATGCGGATCAGCTCGAACATTTAATAGGTTCCCCTTGGCCCTTCCTACACCCTTTCACGAAGTTTCCCGAAAATCGGGCCAGTATTTCTTTTCATAATCCTGCTGACAAAAAAACAAACAAACCAACAAACAGGACCAAAACATAACCTCCTCCGAGGATGTAATAACTGAGACTGACATGTTTTCCAAGATAAATCATAACTTTATAGACAGAAATAAAGACTCAAGGAGCACAAACACGTCTGTGTGTGTGTCTGTGTGTGTGTGTGTGTGTGTGAGAGAGAGAGAGAGAGAGAGACAGCAAGTTGACTCCGTCAGAAAAAACAAGTTGGCTCTGTTGACATAATCCTAAAATTCTGAGGAGGACATAATGTCTGGCAGCCTTTACCCCTTCTGAAGCCCAGTTGGACTTATCCCAGCCTGTGCTCTGTTTTGGACTAACTACAGCCCTGGTAAGCTGATTATCAAGTTGATGATCCTCCCTCACAGAATGAAGCTGACACAGAGGCCAAACTGAGAGCGTATTGTTAAAAAATACATTTGAAGCCTCTTGTCTTTGCCTTTTTCCTTTGAAGACCATCAAAGAACTACTGATGTCCGCAGGGCAGAGCCACTTATTAATAAGCCTCATACACTCACTCTTTAATCAATTAAAGGCGCTATGTAACATTTTAGCACTAATTACAGTATAATTCCTAACTTAAAGTCTCAATGTTCGACTGTGGCTAAAAAAAGGTGATCAAACCCACTTCTAATCACTTAACCAAATCGTGACTGATATATGAAGCACAGTGTTAAGATATACAGGTCTATAATTGTCAGGTTAACTTTCATTATGCTGCCATACACTCTTGTGCTTCCAAAGCACTGCTTATACTAGACATTACCCATGTGATTACAGTAAGCTATACTAATTTGACTCCTATAAAGGAATTGCAGAGATACCACCCAAGATTTTGAGCTTCATGAAAAGGTATGGGACCCATTAACACAAGTAACACGTACCCTACGCCAACCCAACCCACCTTCAGGACCCTTCAGGCCCTGAGGGTGGGTTTGTGTCACCGACAAGGATTTAATCATTTTTTTCTTTTTTTCACAATAATAAAAAAGTAATTGCCACAGATCCCTTGTAATTATGCCAACTGATATGTCATTTAACACAACAGTGCTCACCTTCCTCAGCTGGGATTAATGCTGGATCAGACCGGGTACTGTAACAGGGATGGGGAGACAGGGCAGCTGAGCCTGAAGCTGCATGTGTGGGACCTAGCACCAGGGCTAGCACAGATAACTGATGTAGCACTGCTAATGATTTGCTTACATTTACTAAATGTCAGCTAAAAGAGGAGTGAATGTAAACCCGAGGTGTTTCTCGGGAGTGAAGACCCATGCCACCCCCGCGATCTGATTGGCCACCCCAGGTGCCACTCTATTTGATTGGTCATCTGCCCAATAAGAGGCGGGCCTGATTGATTTGTTTGACCTGTAGAGGTGCAATTCATCTTAAACCTTAAAAGATGCGGTCAAAACACATTATAAGTTGCTTGTGTTAGTGGTAGTAGTAGTCTATTCAGTCATCACTCACAATAGAGTATGTTTACAGTCTATCTTCAACAATATACAGACTAACCCAAACCTTTACCCTAACCCTAACCCTAACCCTAATCTTAACCAATTTATGCCTAATCCTAACCTTAACCTTAGAATTATCCTAACTCCCCCCATACAACGCCCCTGTGGAATTTTATTGTCATGAGTTAGGATTAGTGGTGCTAAAATGTTGTAGACATCAATATTTAAGATTATACTCACAGTTGTCTGAGCTCTTGTGTAAGAGTGAGGCAGTTAGTGATGTATGCAGATGGTAGCTGATTAGAGGAATCATCCCCCACCTTATTTTTACTGCAGATCCCATCAGGCATATATGCAACTTTAGGTTGATGAAAACACCTGAAATATTAAACCAGAATACTTTGCTGCTGTAAATATCCAGTGCCCTGTTAGTGTCCTATCCGATTCAACATAATTATAAGGAGTGACAACAGCAGTAAGGATATTCTCTAACCACCGCCTCACTTTTTATAGAGGAAATGCATTTGTGTGTCAACAATACCATTACAAAGGAGGATAAAGCAAATCATGTGGGTGATATGCCAATGGTGTTTCATTCTAACTGACGGTAATAGTGTGCCTTCTAAGGCGCAGATGACTCCTGACTGTCAGTATTAGGGAAATGGAGGTGGAATGATGGCGTGGTGGCTGGCAAGGGGGGTAAAAGGCCCCGCAGGCTTGGTATTAGGTTTGAGCTTTAATCTCAATGTGGGGCAACAAACTGAGCCTAAGGCTGTATAAAAACATTTCTCTCTGTCTCTCTCCATTTCTTTTTCTGTCATTCATACTGTATCTTATAACACTACTAATGTTCCATCACGCCACTCATTGCTTAACCATTTTCATAATTACAGGCTCTCCCAATGTGTGGTTGGCATCTGATGGAGAGTTGAGTTAATGTGCGTGACATTAAGTGATTTTTTTTTTTTTTTTTTATTTAGCGTACAAATTCCAGTGATTTCCTCCACCCACCAGTGTGTGCAGTGAAGGGGCCGGAGGGAGAGTACACTGACATGTGAGCATATGAGCAAAATTTCTCAACACTACCCTCAATACTATTCCCTACCTTGCTCCAATTTGTAATCAGCTTGATCTGTCTAAAAAACACAAATACCTGGTATGGAGTAAACTACACAACAAGTACTACCACTTTAAGTCTTTGTCTTTAAGTTGTTTTTGTTTTATCATAAACAATTATTTTCTCAGATGTATTTACTCTGTGAACAGAAATCATTAAAAAAATTAAAAAAAAAAGGCTGCTCTCATAATGTAGACAAAACCAAATGACAAAGAGGTGTCTGGAGAGGCACTGTGTTATATATCCTCCCAAACCTAAAATGCAACCTCTCACCCCCCCAAGACAGAAAGACAAAAAACATTTTACTTATGGACTCAACATTTACAATCGATGAAATCCATCCAGGAATACTGAAGGCTCTGTGCTGAGGGGCTGTCATGGATGACACGTCTCTTTAATATTGCATGGAATTTTCGTGCGGCGCCAAGGAAATGGCGGACTGGGGTGGTGTTTCCCCTGTTCAAAAAGGGGGACCAGAGGGTGTGTACCAACTACAAAGGCACCACATTACTCAGCCTCCCTGGGAAACTTCACTCTAAGGAAAAAAGGGTCCGACTGTTAGTCGAAACCTCCGATTGAAAAAGGAACAATGCACATTTTGTCCTAATTGTGGGACAACCAACTACCTTTTCAGTCTCGCAAGGATCTTGGAAGGGGCCTGGAAATTTGCTCAACCAGTCTACATGTGCTTTGTTAATCTGGAGAAGGCTCATGATCTGGTTCCTCAGGAGATATTGTGGGAGGTGTCACAGGAGTATAAGGTGAGGGGGTCACTACTTAGAGCCATCCAATCTCAGTGTTCCCAAAGAGAGAGCTGTGTTCGGGTTCTCGGCAGCAAGTCGGACTCATTTCCGATGGGGGTTGGCCTCTGCCAGGGCTGTGCTTTGTCACCTGTTCTGTTTATGATTTTAAGGACAGGATCTCGAGACACAGTTGTGGGGAGGTAGGGTTGCAGTTTGGCGGGCTGAGGATCTAATTGCTGCTTTTTGCAGATGATGTGGTCCTGATGGCACCATCACTCTGTGACCTTCAGCAGTCACTTGATCAGTTCGCAGCTGAGTGTGAAGCAGCCGGGATGAGAATCAGCACCTCTAAATTTGAGGCCATGGTTTTCGGCAGGAAACCGGTGGACTGTCTACACTGTGTAGAGAATGAGTCCTTACCCCAAGTGAAGGAGTTCAAGTATCTCGGGGTCTTGTTTACAAGTGAGGAGACTATGGAGCGGGAAATTGGCTGGGGAATTGGTGCAGCTGGAACGGTTTTGCGTTTGCTTTAGCTCAACGTTGTGACAAAAAGGGAGCTTAGCCGGAAGGCAAAGCTCTTGATCTATCAATCAGAAGGGTGGCAGGCATCTCCCTTAGGGATGGAGTGAGAAGTTCAGTCATTCGTGAGGAACTCAGAGTAGAGCTACTGCTCCTTTTCATGGCCAGAAAAAGGGAAGTCTGGTGCCCCCTTCTGAAACTCCTGCCTCCACAACCGGACCGCAGATAAGAGGTTGATGATGGATGGATGGATGGATGGATGGATGGGTGGATGGATGAATGGATGGATGGATGTCAAGGACACACAGAGAGGACAAGTTGAGACAGTTTATTTGACAGCAGCCAAAGCCGAGGACTAAGTTCATTCTGTCCGATAAAAACTTCCGCAAAGCCAAAGATGAAAAAATATCAATCCTGAAGGAAAACCTTCCCAAAATAAGCCATCTAGCACTACTTATCTGCTGTCACCCAACCTGAACCTTAAACAGTTGATTGGAGGGAAGCTTGCCCTGACCTGTGCACTGTAGTGTGTCAGTGTGTAGCACGGCTGGCAAGCACAGGAAGACAGGCTTTGACCCATTTTGGCTTTCAGAGAGGAAACAGTCCTCCTGGCTTTAGATGGATAAGGTTTAAAAGAAACATAACATAGCAGAGTGAACGCCCGTGTATTCTTGACCGCACTCATTTGAAATGAATTGTGAAAATACTACAATGCTTTGAGATGTCTTTTAAAAAGTACTTTGAATAGACTACTTAAGTATTTTTAAAAGCAAGTATACAGTACTTAACTGAAATAATAATTTAATTTAGCAACTTTCACTTGTGTTGGAGTGATATTTGTTTAGGGGTATTTATACTTTTACTTAAGTAATGAACTTATGTATTTTGCCTATCACTGCAAGTGAGTTTGTGTAAGTGAAATGCTGCTGAATCCGTCATACAGAAACAAAAAGGCACAAAATGTCAAAGCTGAACTGGAAAGTTCTTTATTTATTATTTATGTATTTAATACTTGTGCCAAATGTTTATTACAGTTAAAAAGTGTCTGCGACGAACAACCCTCCTACATCTGTGGACAGTGGGGGACTGGTCTGCTAACACAGCGAGTGGCATTGTGAAAAAAACTCAGTTGTTCTATATTTGGTCATAATTCTGCTCTTGTTTTCACTTAAAAATAAAGAAATGGAGCTTTATCAATTGAAAGCATGGCAGCAGGGTGCAACTATGCCTCTGCAGGTCCCTATAGACCAGAGGCTGGTGCTATCCACCTATAATCTCACTGCACAGTTTAATAGAGCTGATGTTTATCTAAAAATAGAGAAAATTCATTGGGGTTTTTTTGTTTGTTTGTTGTTGTTTTTTTTAAGCAAGCCCCTTTATTCCAAGGTCTCACCAATTAGCATGATGAAGAAAATGTTTTTTTGTACCAGTAGGAAGACTGGCTGACTCTATTAAAATAGAGTTGTCAACTTAAGCCAATGAGGAACTTATAGTTCAGTATTCAGTAAGCTGGGAAAATGTATGTGTCATCACAATGTTCAAGGCCATGTAAAAATATCAGCTTATTCCTCTAGACTGTAATTGGGCGTCTGTCATGGACAGCTATATAATGCACACACACACGCACACACACACACAAATATACTTAATAACAAGAGATTAAGGTTTAAAGTAGAAAAGAAGCCATACAAAGAGACAACTGTGCTTGTGTCTCCCCAGCTGAGATGGGTCACATGTAGAACTAAACTTTGTTAGATAAAACTAGGATGATTTCATATTCAGACCCATTAATCAGCAAATAAATTTATGCATGAGATTTCTCTGAGTTAAAAGCTTGAAAGGCACTGAGTCCTGAACTTGCACTTTACCATCTGGGTCTTTTAAGTCATATTCTCACAGCAAAATTCCAAACAGCT
Source organism: Naso annulatus (assembly GCA_029783625.1). NCBI lineage: Eukaryota > Metazoa > Chordata > Actinopteri > Acanthuriformes > Acanthuridae > Naso > Naso annulatus. Next base: position 926,456 of record JAPZDX010000022.1, read on the forward strand.
CTTGTCTCATTAATTTGTTACTTAGATGTATTCTTGGTGGATGCAATTTTATGCTATTTTTTCAGCTTTAACACTGGAAAAACACAGGGTTAAACCTGAAGTCGTTACACGCAAATCTTTCTTTGGAGTACGAGTACGTTTTTTTGCTGTGTCTCAGACGAACATCCTGTCCATCGCTACCTTTTCTTTAATAAATACAATAGCATTTTGATCAGTACCTTGTTTCCTGTGTGACTCTCTGATTTACCCAAAATTGTTATACTGTGATGCTTCGGCTTTAAGGTTGAGTTACTACTGTTTTAAACAGTAATTCATGTCCAAAACCTGCAGCTACAATTTGAAAATGAGATATGTACAGCATGATGTTAAAATTTTATCAAATAATTTTCTCTGACAGTTTTACAGATGGTGTTCATATATTTGCGCACCCTTTTGTTCACTTTCAAAATCTGATTAACTTTAGACGACTCTTATACGAAGGTTTCCACTACTCTATTAAAAAAGAAAACAGTCTGTCACCCTCAGGCAAATATTTTAGTTTTAAAAATGATTTAGCAATCAGATAATGATACAGATTTTTTTGTTTTTGTTTTTGCTTTATTTTGTTTTTTTTTTATTTTAGGCACGAATGTTGTCCATATCACACAATGCTTTCACTGGTTGTCAACTGGCCCAGTTTTAGAATGAGTGAGAGCAATCACTACCATAACTAGTCTATACGATGATTCATCTCAAAATAATATGCTCTAGATTTGTGCAAAAGAAAATGGCTACTGTTTTATTTAATGAGTGATCTCCTGGCTAGCTGTTCAAAGTGAACAAACCATGCTACTTTATTAGCAAAGTGCTCTTACCCAACATGGAATGACTCAATGTTTTGGCTTTATCACTTTTTTTTTTAATTATCAGAGGCCCAACAAGCATTACTGGTAAAATGGCACCTGCTGGTACATTAATAATGGTTTAATCACCATTAAGTAAACTGAAAGGTACTTTTGGTACGCAATTACACAAGTTGATGGATTGAGATAGAAAGCTGAAACACCATCATTGCTATGGTACGGGTAGGAAAATGAAACCTGTTTACCTTGCTATCATTGGAGTCGCTTTTGTTGTTGCCATTGCTGATATTAATCAATCCTGCAGAACCTTCACATCAGACTTCTTTTGCTGCTGTTGTTGGTGCCGCTGCTGCAGTTCTGGACAGTGTAAAGCTTTGACTGCATTTAGGCTCTTGAGGTAACCTGTTTGTTCTGCTCTGGTCAGTTTCATCTTCTAATCTGCACTGTCATATTGAATCACATCTTTGTCATTACTCAAGAACTGCACCTGTTTTAGCTGCTTTTTTTAGAGAGAGATACAGAGAGCTGGACCCACTTTCAACCAGTCGGCCAGTTTAGATTAGAATACATCAGTTGAATGTTAAACAATCAAGAGAAATAATATCTGATTTTATAGTCAATTGCTAATTTGAGGTGGGAAAAAAGAGCAAATATACAGACTCTTGTCTATCAGTGGAGCGGAGGTGGTACAGGTCAATAGTCTTAGGTTGTTGTAACTTGGGAATCAGAATTATTGGGAACTTGTGATGCTCATCACACATCTTCACAACAAACTTTTTTTTTTTTTAACCCTGTGTTTTGGAATTATAACTAAATGTATCTTTTACCTTGATAAATAACCGTTTTAACACTGTTTCCACTATTTGCACTAGATTAAGCTAACCCACCGCTCACAGTGGGTTCATATTCACCATGGAGACCTTAGAGTGGTATCAGTCATTTAACCTGTGGAAAGAAAACAAACACATTTATTTTCTTAAATTTTCTAAAAAATGACTATTCCTTTCAGACTTGAATAGATTCATTATTACTTCAGGACCATACAATAATTAACCTCCATCGCTTGGTTCTTGGTGACCCTCATTCTTGAAAAAACTTTCAAAGTATGGGGTTGAAAAGTTGGAGCAGTGTCTCCCTAAATGCCCTCTTCAACTATTCTAAGCTTAAAACATCAAAACGAAGAGCAGCATCTAGTCATCCAACCAAAAAATTAAAATAAATCATACAATTTTAAAAAGAACGAACAGTTACAGAAACAAAAAGCAAAAGAAATGCAGAGATAAAATTTAAAAAAAACAGCAGCCTAATCTCAGTGAGCTTGGAGAGTTGCAGCTTTATTCATGCGAACAAATCAGATGGCATGAGAAAAAAGAGAGGGAGAGAGAGAATTTATAAGATTCATTTGTCGTCATTTCAGGTCTACTGATGACTCCAGCCACGATATGTCACTCAAAGTTAAACTGAACTTGTGGAAGCAATGTCTAAACTCTAATGATGTCAAACTCTTGATCTATCCTGTCGTAGAAAAAGTTGACATCATGTTCGACCAGGCTGTGAGTCAGGGACATGGCAGGCCAAAGAGATGAAAGGAGAAAAGAGAAGGAAAGGGGAAGGTGATTAAACAGCCGCTTCAAAGCCTCGGCTTCTTTATGCAGAGATGCCAGTCTGGTTATCTGGCAAAGCAGAGAGTGTACAACAGGATTATGGCCAATATCTAATGAGCTGTTTAGTGCTGGAAACGCTGCCAGAAGAAACGGTCCTGCTGGCCACTCAATTTGTACACTCATGGTATAAACACACAAATCAATGCATATGACTGCACACACACACACACACACACACATTAATTGCAATCTAAAAGACATTTTTTTTAATTTTCCTGATGTGAGGACTTGACGAAAGAGACTGTTCTGACACTCATGCATTTTGCTCTTATTTTTTTATCACTGCATTTTTAAGGGATGAAATCAAGTGATAACACTGAGTAGAATGAATAACAGGTGTCACCAAGCAATTGTCTTTTGGGAGTACAGTGCTTTACTAATAGCTTCTGTAGTAAAAGTAGTGTATTTTATTTAGTTTTATGTTTATAATGACAACCTAAAGGTGTGTTAAAACCAAGGGCTGGTCAGATTTTCACCTTGAAATGTTTGTGCAAAATTGACGGCTTGATTGCTAATGTTTAAGGCTGCACCCAGTGGAGTACAGTTCTACTTTAAAAGCTTACAGATTACTTGTGAGTAACACGTCATGTACACCAGGGGATCATGTTGTCTTCAATAGCACCAGGGGGGACCTGCCATTTCATTTCAGCAGCCGGGAACGCAACCACCTCAAAGGGCTACTTTCAGCGCAAAGAAGCAGTGGTTCTACTAAGTTCCTCATGGATGACTGAACTTTTCACCTTATCTCTAAGGGGGACGCCAGCCACCCTCCTGAGGAAACCAATTAGAGCCACTTGTATCCACGATCTCTTTCTTTTGGTCATGACCCGTCCTTCATGACCATAAGTGAGGAGTAGGAATGAAGATTGACTGGTAGATCAAGAGCTTTGCCTTCTGGCTCAGCTCTCGTTTTGTCACAGTGGTGCAGTATAGCAAGCACAAAACCATTCTTGCTGCTCCAATGCTGCGGCCAATTTCCTGAACTATTTTACTTGGGGTAAGGGCTCGTTCACTATTCTGAGTAGACAGTCCACCAGTTTCCTGCTTTTTCTTGTTTGTTTACCACATTATGTTATCTTTAGACTCATATTAGCACTTTTTGTAGTACTTTATGTATTTCTTCTTCTTCTGCTTCCTCTTCTTCTTCTTCTTCTTCTGCTGTTTATCGGAGCACATGCGCCCTGTGTTTTACTTCTGGTATTTTGACTGCAATGTCTGATCTAACATCCGGACGTCGGGACATTTGTGTCTTCAGGACGTTGGAGGGTTGGTGATGTCAGGACAATTTCAACACTGACTGGCTACCATGACATAGCATCATGTGAAAAGGCCACAAAAATTTAATAATTTAAAGTTGTAGGATGGATGCAATGGACGTGACTCATGACACCTGTTTTGCCAATTCGCAATACTCAGCGCAAATTTGCGTCTATTCACATCTGTATAATGTTACCTGGATGCACAAATTTGTGAATTTGCATTCTGTCTGAGCACATCTGGCTCTGTAAATGGCGTCATCTCATTGAGGTGTCTTGTTCTTGTTTGTATTTTTATTGTGCTAAGGACCTCTTATAAGCTGTGTCTTTAATAAGACTGTGGCTCAGTAGGTAGAGCAGATCGTCTAACAATCAGAAGTTCCCAGTTCAGTTCCCAGCTCCCACGGTCTACATGTCGAAGTGTCCTTGGGCAAGATACTGAATCCCAAATTGCTCCCAATGGCTGCACCACTGGGATGTGAATGGGTGTGTATGACTCCCTGATGAGCAGGTTGTTTATTTGCAAAGAAGTCACCTGCCCTTAGTGTGTGCATGGAATGCTGACTTGTGTTATAAAAGCACTTTGAGTGGTTGAAAGACCGGAAAAGCGCTATACACGCCCATTATCATTTACCATTAAAGTTTGAATTGAACTGAACTGAACACCTACAGAGGCTTTGTCCACTAAGTGCTGTCACAGCTGGGTTTATGGCTGTGCATATGTGTAGTCATGAGGGTTTTCTTTCCTGCCACTGTGCACTGTACAGCTGCCTCCTTTGGATCCAATGATTTTAGAACCTGATCTTTGTCCACAAATTTTCTTTAGTGTCAAGTAGTTACTAGTAAAGAACAAAACAAGACATGAATAATTTTAGCCCCTTCAATCTGCCCGCTCATGCGCCGCCTGTCGAATTATCTGCACCCTGCCTGCAGATATTCACCCTGGGTGCTGAGCAGGCTAGCGCTAACTCCGCAGGCTGACTTTCATGCAGATGCTTTCACAGAGTTGCAGGTGGAAGGAGGCAGTGGGCTGACGGTGGCGGCATCTCTTTGACAATCAGACGTGTTTTGGAATGTGTGTGTATGTGTAAATCCTTGTGACTGGTTCCCCTCCCAAGACCTGAAAGATTCTTTTTTCCACATTTCTGTCTTACTCAGGCACAGAAAGTTCCTGTACCAGAACAACCAGATACCATCCAGCTATTCTCTGGCTCTCCAAGTGTACGGAAACAGTGAAGCCATTGAAAGGGATAGGGGATTTGTTCTCCTTAGACAACCTAATCCTTATGGCTGCCTTCCAGTAGATAGCTGAACTCCACGCAGTGCGAGTCATACAGCATCTGCAAACACTGGGTGCTCTCTGCTCCCATTCCAGCTGTTGATTTACCTGGGTGTGGAAATAATATCAGGGAAGCTGTCCCCAGCCAAACTCTCCATTGTCACACATGGCGTCCCACATGAAAGCACTGTCACTGATGCGTTTGCTGGATATGATGTTCACAAGCCACATTATTGTCCCTTTTGGCTCCTCTATGAATTAAATTGGAAAGTGATTTGGCTGCTGCTCCTCGACCCAGTTCAACACAAGAGGCAAAGGCTTTCAATCCCTCCCTCACTGTTGTCGGCCTTTCCCCCCATCCCCTCCAACCTCATGTTCTGTCAGTACTGATACCCCTTGGGAGTAACATCTCACATTGGTGTTAGTAAAATCATGTCTCTCCGGTTGGGATGGGATTTGTCGAGGCAAGACAGGAGAAACCATAAACTGTTTGCTGTCACAGGGTTGCACAAAGAGCTGACATGGTTAAATTCCCCAAACTTCTTTCAGCCGATGATTTTGATTGCATGTGGGCCTTCATTCTATAAACAGAACTGCATCCATAGTAACAGTCTTTTTTTTCTTATACCTGCAGTCTACTATTTAGAAATCACAGGCTGTAAAATACTAGGTGACTGATCTGACCTGTAATAATATGCTCCTAGAACTCCTATTTTAACTACTTAACAGGTAACATTCAGTTTTTTGATTAAAGTTCTTCTTAATGTGTTTTAATGTAATTTTTTATTTTAAACCATTGCTGTTGTTTACATCATTGTGTGACTATATTCCCTACCATTTTTTTTTTCTCAGGGAGTCAAAATACTATAATGGCTGTTGTTGAATCATGTGGGTTACGCTGTTTTATTGATTTTATTACATTATTGCATTAAAAGCATATATTTCAAGCAAGTATGTTTAATGTGTAAGGAAAGCTGCATGCAGCATAAATCAGTTGATCTGGTGAAATGCCGCAGGGTTGTTCGGCGGTGGGGGAGAAACAAGACCCATCGTGGAAAATCAGGTTGTGTCCTCTATTCCTCACCCAATCCAAGGTTGGCGGTTAAACGCTGGAAGACAGCCCCTGTACGTGATTGGCTCCTGCAGCGTGATGCAGGGCTGCATTTTTCCTAAAGTGGAGCTGGTTTCAACTTTTATCGCTGCAGCTGGCTTTTTTTACATTTTTATTTTATTTATTTATTTTAATTTAATTTTAACTTTTTTTTTTTTTTTGGCCCACCGCTGCAGCGCAGACAGCCAGATTCAAAACAGACGAGTCTCAATCAAATAAATGATAACTTGATTTGGTCTGAATACAGCCTTAAAAACAGTCAAGATGCAATCATCAATACTCTGTGACAAAATCTAGACTGCTGTCTTAATATGCATTTCAACTGTACTATATAACAGTTTGATCTATGCATTATTGGTTCACAGTACAGGAGTTGTAAGTACAGAAAACAGTACAAAGAGTAAGAGAAGAGTGTATAGAGTTTTGTACATCTATTTGTACTGATTTCATGTTGTTGTGAGAGGACAACTCAGTAATTTTGACCAATAATGCAGTGTATTCTCATCCCATTATACTGCCTTATGCAGCTTTAAAAGTGTGTCCTATACTCGTGCTCACTCAGTAAAGCTACAGCACCACCCACAGTACCCTCTGCTGCTCATACAATCACTGAAACCTCCTCTCCAGGGTCAGGCCAGGACAGCCAATCTGGTGCGGGCAGTTCCTTGACAACACTGATTACTTGATTAAGTGAGACATCTGAACTATCACTCTGTGGCCTTGCTGATCATCATCAGTCAATGCTCTGTCAGACCATCCGACTTTATTATCCTGCAGCACTGGAGACACACAGAGGCCTGAGCTGGCTCTCAGGAGACACACAAGCTGGTAATTCACCTCCATCTCTGTGTTTGATAATCTTTATCCTTTGATTTCTTTCTGTTCCTACCTGTTTCTGGGGTGATGCTTCCTGATGATCTCACTGAGCAGTGCAGGAGAGGGACAGCAAGAGACACAGAGAGAAGGTAAGAGAAAGAGACAGGTAGGAGGAGGCTGTGGGACGGATGGAGTTTGTTGTAACAACTTTTTTTATACTGGGAGAGCAGACCCTTAAATGAAAAGGGTACATTTTGCACTATTTTTGCGTCTCGTTTTCCTCCCTCTCTGGCATTTTTTGTGCCTAACTCATTATCGCAGTACCTTTTATCAATGTTGCACATTAATGAAACACCATGTCTGTATCCTTCTTTATAAGTCTTTCTTATCCACAGCCTCTTTCTTCTCCCTCTCTACATGTAAGGATGACAGAAGCAGACACTCACAGATGCCCACCAGCCATCTGCAGGCTTCTGTGTCATTTATGCTGCTTTCTGATCACATGGGATGAACAGCAGTCACCTGGAAAAGACAGAACTGAAATGTTGGCACCTGGTACTGAATTTATTTGTTGCCACAGATGTCAAAAGTAACGCATAATTCAAGAGATCTACCGTATTCTGTCGAATTGATATTTGATTAGATCTCACGTTATTGCCAGATTGTTTACAAAGCAGTAATCAAATCTACTTTTTCATCTTGTGTTCTGTTTTGGTTGAATGATTAGATTAAATTTGACCTTATTCATCCTTTGTGATGCACAACAACTTTCAGATTTGTCTCCGTTCAATAAAGTTGAGAATAGATAGACAGAGGTCATAGTGTTAGTTGCTCTGTTGTTTTTTGCATTTTGCTTCGAGTATGGGGTTAATATTGCCTGGACCTATTTCCTGCTGCCTGCCCACTTTATTGCCCTTTATGCTGAGCATTTGATTTTTGTGAATAAATCATTGATCCGCATCAGCTCAGCCTCCATCAATTCTATTCGCATCCTACAGCTGTTGTCCTGCTCACACCAGCCGTGACATCAGTGTTATCACAGTTCATTGTACACAGAAATATTCATCCAGTAATTGTTGTTTAAATATTTCCCTACAGAGGTAAAAATAAACTTGGTGCAGCTTGATGAAAAGTCAATGACACCAAAGTCTTTAGCATTCAACTTCTTGCTGGCACATGAGGAAAACTGAGAGCGTTACCAAAGTAATCAGAATGCTAACTTGAGATATTTCAGGACTAGTTCACACACGCACGAGGTTTTTCCCTTACTCATTGTCAAGAATCTCGACTTCACACAAACACTGTTTTTAATCGCCATCCATATAAAAAATGCAAAAACACAATGAACTGACATCAAAAGCAAAGCAAGCAGGAAGTGACATAAGCCATAATAGCCAATCAAAAGCCTGAAAGAACAAAAAAAAGAAACTATTCGTGGTAGGTCACCTACAGATAGAGGTTCACTGGTTCCTGTCCAAAACCTGCAACACAGACTGTGCGGACTGTGAGTGTTGGATTTTGTAGTGAGCCTACTGTAAGTGAGCTAAGTGGTTTTATAGACCACTGAAATGAGTTCGAGCCACAACACAACAACAACCCGCACTATAGAGATGCACAGATCGCCTTTTACCTCATCCGAATCCACATGTAAAAAATTAATAATCCACCCGTCATCCACCTTGAAGAATTAATTATCCCATTTACAGATCCGCAACCTGCACTCACTCACAGTTTTTATAATTATTATTTCTGGTGTTCCCAGATAGTTGTTGTGAGATCACTGAAATGCGTTGTTTATTTTTCTTTCAGTATTTTTATGTGTCACAGGGGTAGCGCTAGAAGCAGGGGCCACTCTGAGAGGAGATTTAAACGATCAATAGCACCGTGTCTCTGCTGCTCTGTGCTGTGCGCGCAAATGATCACATGACATTACCATAGGCTATTTTTCAGTCCGATATATAAGCCGATGATATTACCACCTGATGAAAAATGACTCATGCATTGATATATATA
>JAPZDX010000022.1:946439-960952 GCA_029783625.1 Naso annulatus
AACTGCCCAGACACAGCAGCAATGAGAGCACTGGCTGCCACAAAGTGAATGTACCAGTATGTGATGTTTTGTCCATTTTCTCTACAATAATATTCCAATAACAAACCAGTATTGCTATGATACCAAACTCTGTCCTCAAGGCTGAGGTGCTGTTTAGACACTGCAATCAATGCGCTGAGGTGAGACTAATAGAAATTACTCAGCAATGATAACCAAAATTAAATCAGGTGAGTCAACCACAGCTAGCTCGACTCTGTCTCTCTGGCTTTAATTGTGAATCATAAATTTCACACGGGCACCCGATTGTGGAGACCGTTCACACAAAGGTTCATGACTAGCTGTAATATCAGGATGGTTAATTCTCACTGGAGTCAAATGTCAGGCGTGACTACAGTCGATGGTGACAAAAATGGGAATAAATGCATGAAAAGAATTCAATATGTATAAATATATCGATGACTGAGTGAAAATAAATATGAATGAAAAGGAGTGAAGAAAGAACTACAAGTATACATATTATTCTGCCAAAGATCTTCACCCTCAGAAAGTCATGAGTGTCAGTCTCGGTGTGACCTGTATGAACACACATGTGTGAGTGTGCATACGCACAAATTAGAGAAGCTGCTGAGCTGCTGAATGCAAGTTAAATAGTTGTTTTGACAGTGCCGCTGAGCTTAGAGGAATAATACTCAGCCTGTGTGTCAGGGATCGCTCTTAATTACTCTCAATCTGAGCACTACTGTTTGTTTCACAGACTAATGACTTAGATGGGGATTAAGCACTTGGCACTGTGCTAATTAGCCTGTTAGCACTCCCTGGGCAACCCCATGTGTGCCTCCGACAAAAAGCCCTCAACCAGAGCACACAGAACTGTAAGTTTTCCCTCTGCCCCATCCATCTGACACCCACCCCCTTCACCTTTACACACCAACCATCACAACATCTCCCAGCAGACATGCAGAGGTTAGGCATACCATGTGCTGCTGAGTAGATTTTTTATTTTTTTTTTCCATTTGATACTGACTGCCAGTCGTCTTTGAGCCATATTGGTTCATTTTTGTTTTGCTTCTTAAGGAGCTGGTTTCAAAGTTTAATTTTGCTGCTTTATAGTGCATATGAATCTCTAAACAAGTGACGGCCAATCATTGGCTATTAATGCTGTGTGACTGTACAGCATTAATAGCACAGTGAAATAATAAACCACAAAGTCAGTCTTGTTGTTCTCTTAATCTGTCAGCAACATGCTTTCACTTAAAACTGTTACACTGTTTTGTGATTCACCTTCTCATTAAGAAACTGTTTATTGTCGTTCTGATGACAAAACCACAACTCTGTGTTGGCCTATTTGTAAGAGAGACTTTTCTTTCCATTACGTTATGTCCCCCATTTACATTCATTATTGATACAGTTAATGTGAGAGACGGTTAAGAGAGTCTCTGTCAGAAAGAAACACTTTTCACATGATTTACCATCACACCAGTCGAGTGTGAGGCTGATTATTCCTGAGGAGTCGGAAGTGATATAAGTGACATAATTTCAACTTTCCCTGAAACGTTTAGCCTCATAAATAATTTCTGCTGTTTTAAAGACACCCTCAACATGTCGTCAGTCAAAAATGAAAATGCAAACAGAATGTTATGCAAAGAATGAATTGACAATTGCATATTCCTCCTGTCCTCCGAGCAGGACGGTAGCCTACTCACTAAAGACAGAATGCAGGTGGGTCTTATGTGCAGGTGTTTGTCAGACAGGTAACAAGCAGCAGAGAGAAAACAGTGCTGCTCTGGCTGTGTGTGCTATTGTAAGTGTATGTATGCAGACGCAAACTTCATCAGAAGTTACTACAGCTTTTCTCTCTGAAATAAAGCAGCCTAATTTTTATATTATCTAATTATATGTTATTGTGATTATTGGATTTCTTCAAAATTTTGAAGTAGCTTTAAACACCTAAGTCAAGTATAAGAACCTCAAAATTTGTACTGAAGTACACTACTTAAGTAATTGTACTTAATATACCTATCTCAATTTTTTTTTTTGCGAGCTGTTTTTGATGTTGTTGCTGTTGTTTGTTTCTTTGTTTTTTTTGTCTTAAAGGGGTATTCACGGTATTAAAGAAGTCTTTTGCTAATGTCTTTATAGCTATTATTCAACATTTTCCAAAAGTAGAGGTGAAAAAACAAGCACATGCAAAATGAAAATGTAAAATCTGCAAACTCCCCATATGGGTAAAAATGAGTAAAAAACCAGAGCAAATAACTCTAAATGATTCACTGATGTCTTGTTGGTGATTAGCAAAATTGACTTTGTCTAGCATGATGGCGTTTATATCAATTTTTCTTAAGCGTGTCTGCGTATGTGCTTACAAGTTTTCTTAATCTGCTCAATGTCAGTTCTCTAGATATCAGAGGGATGCATTAGTAGGGCTCTATAACGAGGTATTGATGAGAATCTTGTCCAGATCAATCAGTGTGATGAAAATTAATTGGAGAATGGTTCAGGCTGAAAATGGCTGTTTACAGTAGCTTCTGCCCATATTGCTCATATTATCAAGGTCATCTTTTTAAAATAGTCCGCAGATGAGTAACTATCATACTCAGTTTCTATTGTTGCGCTTTGTCAGTGTTGTGTTTGGTTCTCTTCTCACAAGCCAGCTGCTATCTGAAATCTGCAAATAATTAACATTAACATAATTAACATTCTCTAAATCAAATCTTCCAAGCAGAATAACATAAACATATACCAAAATTTTGTGTCCCGAGATTTCCCTACATTGTTCAACTTCTGAAGGATAGATTAACGAAAGAAAAACATTTGCTCATTTCCATTCAGCCCTTTGATTTAATTACTGCTTTGCTGTTGTCCAACCCACAGGAGAGCCTCCGGATTAAGCATCATAATTAAGCAAACCCACAAAAAACTGCTGCATCCACTTAGAACAGTCCGAGCCAAAGATCAAAACTGTGGGGCTTAATTAAGCAATCAATTTTTTTTAATATCTTCTTTGTCTTATTGATTTGCATACTGATTTCCTGTCTGAAAAACAAAAAACAATTTCTCTTCTCATATCACCCAATTAAATTCAAACAGTTACCTATATATTCTCAGAGAAAGGTAGTTGGCTCCTTGCAAACAATTAGTGTTTCTTGTGAAGAGAAACTATACAGATGAAAATGCATAATTATATTAGTCACGCTGCCAGTAATTCACACTTGGTGGGCAGTTTTATTGTGCATACATTTTTCAAGCAAATATTGACTTTTTTTTTTTTTTTTTTTTTTTGCTCTGCCCCACAGAAGCTTTTCCTTATGTACTCATCTCTGAACTCTTGGCTTGTGTTTTCCTCTGCCTGTGTGCTAAAGTAATAATAACTTTTAATGACTTTTTTTTTGTGAATACATCCACTTTGCAACTCTTTGGTCACTTGTGCATAATAAAGTGCTATACTAGTAAGTGATCCAATAGCCACTTCAGGAGCACATTTCATTTCATAGACCCAAATAGGATATTCCCAGGAACAATCTTGCTTACATATAGAAAAAACAGCAATAGTGTGTTTTAATGGATAGAAAAGGACGGTAAACATTCTCAGGCTGTTAGACCTTTAACTTGACCTAAGATATAATTGGAGACATGATTAGAGGCTTAGTTTTAGAATAAGATAAGATAAGATAAGACAGACTTTATTGATCCCAAACTGGAAAAATTTGCTAGTTACTCTAGCTCAAAAAAAGAAAAAAGGTAGAAAAATGAAAATATATAAACAAATTACTATATAAAACATTAGAGAAATAAAAATATTAATTTATCAAACTAAAACACACTGTCTATGAACTCTTAGATTTGGATTACACAAATGTAATACAAGGAGCAAAAAATTCACTTTATGAACTATATATGACTTTGCACAAAGTGATGGTATTAGACTGCATTCATATAGTTTTGAAAGAGAATAAAAGTATATAGGCTTAGGAATATAAATAAAAAGTGCATGTTAAAAATTAGGAAGCAAGCAACAAAAAACGTAGCAGTCAGAATACAAAATAACTTATAGTCAAAAAAAGCAAAAAATGGAGCATTAATCATTCACAAAGACATTCTCATAAGTCATGTTTTAAGAAAGAGAGAAATGAGACGCTGGGTTTTTAAGTCACTGTCAGCTTGTCAGTCCTTTAACATGACTCATAAAACCAGCCATCACATGGCTCTCCTCACAATATGCTGCAATAACTTACATTAACTCTTACAAGCTTGCCTACTCCAAAATGTCGTTGTTAAAGTGCCGGGAGCGGCTGTCAGTCCTGCCGGCTCAAAGTACGTGTAGGACTGTTGTGAAGGGATCATGTAGTACACATTGCCATTGCGTGTGCTCATAGTACACGCAATGGCATCAGAAAAATCAGAGAATGTTTTATCAAAGATCCACAGAAGGGAGTCATTAGTTGCATTTAGAAGCAAGAGCTGTCTTCTGAAGTGCAGTGATTGCATCAATTCTGTCTCAATGGTGTAAACTCGGGTGCTGTGTACTTTTTTATTAATTTGATTTATTTCTTTTATTTTACCAGCGCTGCGTGTATTACAGTATGTTACCTCAGCATTGCTGCCACTTCTTTTTTTTTGTATTGTTGTACATGATGGGTCTTTGATTTGTAATATATATGAGATTTTCTTATTTTTACTTAAATGTGATTAAATCAGCACCAATGATTGTCTCTCTAAATCATAACATAAAATAAAATGAAATAATCTTTAGACTGACTCAACTGATATTGGCTTTTTGTGACCAAGATCAAAGCCAATTTTGGGGGGAAAATTCACAAATGACCAATAAGGTGACAGATATTGTACATTTTTAAGCTGGAATGAAAATAAACCTTTTTTATATGGATAATTAACTTATTTTGTACTGAAATGACCATGATGTGCTCAGAAGGCTGCTTTCTTTAACAATTCACTTGACTAAAGTATACTTAATACTATTATGCATTATCAGCCAATTGTGAAAATGAAAAGTAAGAAAATAAAAAATCAATTAAAATAAAATAGCTAAAAACCACAGTACTATTTTAATGAAGAATAAAAATAATGCATAAATGTTTTCTGCATTAGATGTTCTGTCAAAAAAAGTTTTCATATCAGCGCATATTGGAAAACATATGCACTGATACCAATATATCTGTGATAGGCCGATATCAACTGATATTGATTAGGCTCTGCTAATCTTTTATCAGTCCCACAATGGGGAAATTGCAGTGAAACTGCAGCAAAGTGGAAAGCAGAAAAACGAAAGTCTTCAGCCAAAAAAGGCCAATCAATAGTAAGTAAAAGTAAACAAGCAATTTGAGCAATAGCAAACAACATAAGATTAGATAAAAAACTTTTAAAATATATTTTTATATATATATTAAAAGGTTTAATCATTTTACAAAACTACAGTCATATGTCACTGAAATGCTGCATCTCGTACGGATCGAACAGCCTGTTTCTCCTCTTTCCCATGAAAGAGGATCAGGAACTCAAAAGTTATTTTCTTTATCTGGCCTTGACTTTCCCTGTCTTCTCCTCTCTCCTTTTCTCTTCCATAGATGCTTTTTGTCAGAGCCTTGTCGACACCCTGGAGAACAACCCTGCTCTGCGCTACTTTTGGAGCGCCTTGAAGCCATTAGTGCAAGGCAAAATCCTCTACACACCTGATACAGAGGCTGCTCGCTTCATAGTGCAAGAGGCAAGTCCGGAGAGAAGAATGTGATGAGTTTACATGCATGAAAAGTAACTTACATCTCACGTATATCTGTGTATGATATGAGCAAGTTCGGGGGTGTATTTGAATATCTATGCACAGCATCAGAGCCGTTACAGATTTCAGTAGCTGTGTCAAGATACACCCAGTGGGGGAATAAAAGCACTGGATGTCACATTAAGTTCCCCCATGGGAAAGAAAATAAAAATAATACAATCGTTAGTCAGGGGGCCCGTTCACATAACGTGGCGAATGTAATGCATTTTCATGACATGACATTTCTCCAAGATATTATTATCGTTGGGATAACAGCATAAGCAAAACAAACAACAGGCAGGCGGTGAGGAGTTCCGCATTGAGAATACATAATGAGTTCACAGCAAGCGGGCCGGTGCCGGCGCAGACAGGCCTTTTCGCACCACACACGGTGAGATTGTTTACAAGTCAATGTTTAGGGGTAAATAACCCCATTTACATTTGTCACCATGGGGGGCGGCGGTGTTACAATTTGATGAGTTCCTCCAGGGATTAGCTAGAATGTTTGGATGTGAAGTGCTATCATAGGTGGTTTGGCTCAGAGTGAATAGAAGTGGCTCAGTGGGTTTGCTACCAGTCTGGTAAAGATGAGATAAATACATTGTCTAACATTGGGGTTTTTTTGTTTGTTTTAGGCAAATAGCACATTCAAGACCTTGGCTGACCTCAAAAATACTGCTGATGCATTGGGAGAATCACTGTCCATTGTCCAGGATTTCTTTCAGAACAGCAGTCAAGTCAACGCATTGCGGGTAAGGCTTTGCACAAAGAAGGACTATAACAGAAATTTTCTCCTTAGGTATTTTGAAAAAATGCTGCATTTGGCTTCTAAACAGATTGGCAACAGGTAATAAGTTAAAGATAAAGCAGAACATTTTTATTTCTGCAGAAATGTTAAGATTCTTTTGATTCTAAACCTGTAATATACAATCAAATTCTACCTGCAGTACTTTGGACCTCAATATGTTAGCCTCAAACAACTAATAGTTTAAGAAACTTGATTATGACCCCTGAGGTCTTACACAGCATGTTCAAAAGATAAAAAGCTAGGAAAAGAGAAGATAAGATAGACTTTATTGATCCTGCATCAGGGAAATTTGCACATTACCGCAGCTCAAATTCCACAGGAAACCATTAACTTTGATATCGAACTTGAAGAAAAAGTGGGAAACATTTGGCCTCCCTCTGTCCAAAGGTAAAAATTCTGCCTACCAACAACTTTAACGGCTATTACTTCGTCAGGACATGTTAATTATTGAGTCGTTTCTGTTAATCTTAAAGCTTAGGTGGCTCATTTTTGATTTCACTGGGCGAAAAATTCCAAAATAACCTTTCAGCACATCATGAGTCAGGCGGTCTGAAAGAACGCTACACTTCTGTACCTCTCCTTGGCTCTCTATTCAGGCTTCAGAAAATTAAAATCATGATGGACACTTTTCAGGATATCACGGTCATTTCAGAGAGCACATGTTCATACTGGCTAATCTAGGAGGGTAGATGCGTGTTCATGCTCCCTAAGCTGTCAAAAGCCTGATCCAGAGGCAGACAACCCAGCAGGAGAAGTTGCTTTTCCAGCTTTAGGAACAACTGCAAACACAGTGTTCACAGTGAAATACGATTCGGAGCTACAGACCAAAAGAGGGGAGGTGGCAGTGGAGTTGCTTCCTTAGGAATCTCATGCAACAGCGAGCTTGATTTTCAGACTTTGCCAACCTCAGCTTGAACTCTTAAAGTGTAACTTTTGATACAAGTATGTGCTGCATTATATCTTAGCTGGGTGCAATGACCATCTGTAGTCTCTGCTGGCAGGTTTTACGTTATTTATTGGAAAAAAATTAGTATTGTTCTGAGTATTATCTTAGTTTTTCAATTTTTCAAGCAAAAAGAAGGCAACACATTATCAGCAGCTCATTCGGTCCTCTTTCTCCTCATTTCCCTGCATATAACGACCTCCCTCACATAGTTGTAACACCAAAAGAAAAAAATACAAGATTCTTTGAATGTATATGGATGTATTACCCTTTAACTTCCCTCTGAATCCTTTTTTTTCCCAGAGTGTCATTTCCTCTTCACTCTTGCCTGCCTGTGTTCCTCCGCATAGTTTTACTCCGTAGCAGCTCAGTTGCCTGATGATGATGATGATGATGATGATGGCCATCTGTGGCTTTGGTCAGCCGCTCTTTATCATAATTGGTGGTTTGTCGTCATTGGCAGCTGAGGAGACTCGACCTACGTGCAGCTCTGGAGTCCCTGACACAGACTGACCCTGTTTGTCTCTTTAATGCTTCTGTGCACACACATAAGAGCCATGATCAAACATGAATCAGGTACATATGTGGATCACAATAAAAGCGTTATGAGGGTTTGCATGTGATCTGTGTTTAATTATCAGTCAGCTGGTCAACACTGGTGTCAGCGAGAAGTAAAGGTGATGCAGTTTGCTGTCAGTCAGGGTTGTTTGTTTTGGAGACAATTTGTTAACAAACAGACCTGTTTAATAAGGGTTATTCATCCCTGTTTGTCAGTGGTGCTGTGTGATTTCAAATATATGTATTTAATAAACAAAATTTACACTAGGGCTGCACAATTAATCAGAGTTTAATGGTAAATCGCGATAGGGACAAGTGAATTTTGAAATTGTAGGGGGTCCAATATTTGTTAAAGTTTGCGTCAAAATACATTTTAATTCAAGTATTGTGGTGCTGCAGAGTTGAGCTGTTCTAAACATCAGATTCTACTGACTTGAAAAACATCTTTTTGGTACAGATCCCTGCAAAGGTCATGCTGTAATCTTTTTATCGTGTTTTTCAATGAAAGTCAGAATAATGATGTACAAATTATTATTTCCTCTAATATCAAAAATCATACCACAATATTAGTCCAAATAATCATCACATTTATGTATTTTTTTCAAAATCCTGCAGGCCTAATTTACATGTCTTTGTCTTACATTATTTGATCAGTGAGAAAAATCTAATTTTGTCTGTTAAATGTTTAATCAAATGGAGAAGACAACATAGATTATAGAACCAAATTCTTTAAAAAAATTATTAGGACATATTTTCAAATCTCTTTTGTATTTATAACTTTATGTCAAGACAAATGAGTCCTGCAAAAATAAGCGTTTTATTTCTTTTAACAAATTTCAAATATTTCCTTCAACTTAATGGATTGGATCGTTTTTGACTTTATTGTAAATTTTGTAATAGAAAAATTGAATTTGCAATAAGTACTATGCTTGAAATGTCCTCATAAACCAAGAACTTTGTGTTGCTTTTTCAAAAGTTTTGACTTTTAATATATTCAGTTTCTCAAAAAAAAAAAAAACATGCCACAGCTTTCCATTAATCAAATGAATACGAAACCTGATGCACTGTGATTGTTTTCCTCTATATTGTATCATCAACCGTTTTAAATATGATACACAAGAGAATGTCATTAAAAATCAATAAGGGATTGTTTTAATTTAGGGGCAAACAGTAACAGTAAACAGTACATGCCTGAGCACTCACATATTGTGAGTTTAAAGAGCATGATTATAAAAATAAAGATAATAAACTTGACTATATCCCAATGAAAATCTGTAACATGATCTTTATACCTTAGCTGCAACAATTGGAAAAGAAGCCAAATCACAAACCTTAGACACAACTGTCACTAATCAATCAAATACATACATAAATAAATACTTCATGTCTCTTAACCAGTTGAAATACTATAAAGCTGTACCGGTGAAATGACCTCTAGTAACTAGGGACGGGCATTTGAAGAAATTTCTTTAATCTATCATTTGGAAAATTAACCATCAATTATCGATTAATCATTATTTTTTAATATTAAATGTACAAGGCAGAAAATACAAAAACACACAAAAATTGTTTTCTTGTGTTTTTCCTTAATTAAATCTGTATTTCAAAAAGAATTTATAGTCCAACAGCAATCCTAAATTAAAGTTCAACTGTTTAACGCAAACAAAGGTAAAAGCAGCCCACTGCTAAGGTGTCTTTACTGCCACATAGTGAAACCTATTACTTGTCAACTTTGACATTCTCATGCTTGAATCGTCGGCTGTTCACAGTTTATCAGCCACTTCCTGTTCAGGTCAATGCCCCCCCACCATCACGCCTGGGTAAACTAAACCAGAAATTAATACTGCAGTCTATCTAGTTTTTAATGTATAAGATTATGTAAGAGTGACGTGTTGAGTCCGTTGATCTCTGCAAAATCATTTCTTCTTCTGTTGTTTTTATTTCTGCTCCAAGCTGATCCAGTTTCCGCCAACCACTTAACACACACTTGTTTTTCTGCTCTTGTGAGGACTCTCAGTCACTCTATGCATTCCCTGGTCCCTTAACCCAACCTTAACCATCACAACTAAAAACACAACCCCCAGTCTAAACGTGAAATCCTAAATAAAACCAAGATTTAATCCTTCATGCAGAAATGCTCTCACAAGGCCAATTTAAAACTGGTCTGTAGAGAGCTGTAACAAGTGCGAGCACACACACACACACACACACACACACACACACACACAAAACAAAGGCATGAGGACATGAACACACATGTAAACTGTGTACGTGCAGCTGAAGCCATCAGCACACAACCACAACACACACCCCTAATGCACACAAGACTTATTGGCTAATAGTCTTACACACACGCACACACACACAGACACACAGGAAGTTTCTGTAATCATGTCTGTCAACACATCAGCTTTTATTTTGAAAGATTTTCAGGTCTTATCAGAAATAGTGTCCTGTTCTTTATCATCATCCCCAAATAAGGTTCTGTTTTATGTTCTTAAGTAAACACTATTTTTGTATCATAGAAGAAGAGAATAAACATTCAGTGAAATGAGTTTGTGAAGCACTACTTCACAGTTATATTCCTGACCTAATAAATCTTAAATATTGACTTTTTTAAAATCTAATTTAACGTAATTGACCAACTCAATGCTTTTTGTGACAATATGCAAAGAAAGGAGAAATCTAAATAAATTCTTACTCCTCCAGTTCATTTATTCTCTATTATCCCTTTGTCTTTTTCCATCAGCATTTCATCCACACAAAGATGGTTTTGACAATTAATTTGGATGTCTGATCCTTTAGAGTACTCAAATCAAAACTCTAGATACTCTTTCACAACCATGTGTTTGTGGTACTTTCTCTTCTGTTTTGAAGTGCTTTCATTGTCTGTCTTTCAGCAGTTTGTCTCTTCAGCTCTCTGCTCCTCCTCATCAGTGAAATCTTTAGGGGAGTTTTAGCAGTGAGTCCTTCAAAGGACAATCATCATACTGAACATGTTGGTTTGTTACTAGTCAGAAAGAGTTTCACAATGTTCTTTAAATCTCTTCATAAGATTGTGTTTGTGTTTCCTAATCTGATCTGATTTATCTAAATTCTGCTGCCGTATTTAACTCTTTTATATCTTGTTTCACTCTTGTAAGCTGTGAATTGCTTTATTCAAGTATGTATCAGTGTTACAAGTGTAATTCTGAGGTCTTATCAATTTTTTTTTTCTGTGTGTCTTTAGGCCATGGTGGCATGTTACCCAGGAAACGGGGCAGGTTACATCAAACACGTGGACAACCCGAACGGTGACGGACGCTGCATCACCTGCATCTACTACCTCAACAAGAACTGGAACGCCAAGGTGCTTTTAGGGACCTTGTTTATCCCTGAAGTCACTGTGTCTCCTCTGCTTCACCTCTGACCTCCTTACAGTCATTTATAACTCTTGAGACTTCCTGTCTGATGAGGACGACTTTGATCTTTTTGTGAAGTACTTGATATTACTGTGAAAAGTTTGACCTGCCCTGACTTTATTAAATCTTAAGAGGTGATCAGGACTGATTTGACTTTATCAATACGTCCCATAACCTGATGACGTCTGAATGTAGAGAGCTTGATGTCTGAAAATTAACTAGATGCATCAAGTTATGTTGTCATGGGAACAAAAGCAAAATGAGAGTATAAGAGAAGAAGAAACACAAATGTAATCTGCCTTTATTGCTTTGTTTTTATTTTAAAGTTTGACACTAACTTTATTTTAAAGTTAACTTTATTTTAAAGTTAGTGTCAGTACTTAGTTTGACACCAAGTATTGAAACAATGGAACTTTGACCACTGTAATGTAACAACAGACTAATGTTTGTGTTTATGTTGTTGTTTATCAGGAGCATGGAGGCATCCTCAGGATCTTCCCAGAGGGAAAATCTTATGTGGCCGACATCAAGCCATTGTTTGACAGGCTGCTCTTCTTCTGGTCTGACCGCAGGAACCCACATGAGGTGCAGCCATCCTACTCCACCAGGTAACAAAGCTTCAGATCAGTCAGTCAATGTACAAATGTATGTATGTGTGTGTCTGTGTGTGTGGTGTATGTGTGTATGTATGTTATACAGAGTGGGTTAAAAAACACTTTCCTCTAAAAAACTCTTTACTGACCAAGAGCTAATGAGGAAGCTGTACAGAAACTGTCAAACAAACACTGCTGTTGTCATTTCAGGTACGCCATCACAGTTTGGTACTTTGACTCTGAGGAGAGAGCTGAGGCAAAGAGACGCTTCAAAAACTTGACAGGTACACACACAATTGAAAAGTATTTATTTGGATTATGTTGTATTTGAAGTGAATTAAAAAAGCACTCAGAGTAGTATCAACAAATACTAATACTACACAGTAAAGGACTGTATGAAGTTATGTCACTCTATAGGGAAAAAATAAACTGCATTTACTCCCCAGACAGCTGCTGATAGAGAACAATAAAACACAGTATAGCATTGAAGGTTTTCTACTGACAGAAAAGTTATAGACTGAAGCTGAACCTCGCTGTGTCTCTTCATAACATGACCGATGGAGAGGTACATACTACAGGCAGAAATATAAAGTTCCAAAATAATGCTTACAGCAATAATCTCTAACATTGGAAATATCACTAAAGCAGTAAAACAACATTTGAAACATTTAACTGTAAAATTTAAAAAGATGTTTGTGCATTATTATTATTATTATTATTATTATTATTATTATTATTATTATTATGGAAATGCGAAAAATGCATTTTGTACATGACCATGAGAAGAAAACATTTATAAGAATACATACAAAAAATAACAAATTATATTAAGGTTTTTCAGATTAAAACGAAATCGGTCTCAAAAGGAAATCTTGCATGGTTTGGGAACTATTTTCAGCTGCGGATTAATGCACATATGGTGCTCAAGCACTTGTTGGTGGATACATTGACTGTTGGTTTGAGTCTGAACATAAAATTTGTTGACAAGGAGGGAAATATGAAATTTTCCCTCAGTTCTTATCTGTGTGTGCATTTTCTGTGTTTCAGCTCAGCAGCAGGGGAGCAGCTCCAGCTGATGGTGAGGAAATGTCGCCACCTGGTGTTTGACACCCTGACCTGCAGGAGAGGATTGCAGCATTTGTCTTGACTCTCAAAGCTTCTGGAAAATCTGAAAGAAAAAAAAGAAGAAAAAAAACATTTCAGTGTTGTGGCCTCTGAATGAGTCGAAGAGGTTTGCCTCCCCTCATCACTGCAGTCAGCTGATGTACCTGATATTTGTGCAATAAACTCTGCTGAGACCAAGGACAGCAGTGAAGTGAACCTTTCAGCTTCGCCCTCGGCACGCTTCAATCGCTGAGTTTACTGACATGAGGCTTACAAAGCTTTCACATGACAAAGTGTTCTTTCTAAGATTCACACAAGAAGTGTTCTATAGAGGCACATAATAGAAGTGTTTACTTGTACATGATGTTAAAAAAAAATCTAGCAACAGATGATGGCTATAAGTCATAACAATGTTGAGGATTAAAAAGTTAAATTTGCATATTTACTTGAGTAAAAGTCCATAAATTTATGGAAAACTGGTGACTGTATGACATGAACTTCACAGACTGCAGAACCTGTGGATGACATCACAAAGACCTGCCGATGTTTTAAACAGCCTGTGGTTTACATTAGCAATTTAAAGTGATCCTGATTAAACACCATCTGCAGCATATACCTGCAGTTAATACCAAAATACTAAGTGCTAATGTTTGCATTGAAAAAGACTGAGCACTCCATCCTCTGCAGAAGGAGAAGGATGGAGCGGAGGTTGATTCCACAGAATTAGTGTCTCGCAGCAAGCAAATTCATTATTGATGCTCTGTTCAAACTGCTCTTCAGAGACGGATTTGAGGCCACATCACCAACCTAAGAGAATTCTGCTCGCCGCCAACGAATTCTCAACACTGATTTGTCCCTTTTGCGCAGCCTCGGCTTGTCTTTAGACAACACGCTGGTGTAAGTGAAGCAGGAGGAAGAGGAGCAGTTTGCGTTTGGATGCTTCGTAAACTCGTAAGCAGTTTTTAGTAAAACTTTATTTTTTAAAAATAGATTTTGTTTGTTTCACAAAGTCTAAATGACGTGCGACACAGTGAGCAAACAACAGGATCCTGATTCTGATGGAAATGATTTTTCTTTTTTCTCTGATTTAGTTTTTGACCCAACAAGACCAAAGGAAGGGAAGCACTGATTTAACTTCACTTAAGCACAAATTGAAATAGGCCTATCATTTTTACAGAATTTAAAAGTGATCTCACATTAAAAATCAAATACAAGAGTAGATTAGAGGTGATGAGACTTTTCTGATCAAGAATGAAAATCTGTTTCATACCTGATGCTGTTTCTTGCTGCTTTAGTGTTTCCTGCAGCAGTCGCTCAGTTCACCCTGCAGAAA
>JAPZDX010000022.1:963137-974621 GCA_029783625.1 Naso annulatus
CATGTGTGTGTGTGCGTGTGTGTGTGTGTGTGTTTTCTTGGTATCTGACATTCACAAAATGACATATGTATTCAAGATAATCTATAAATGCTCTAGTTTATGTCATGCCATTAGCTGGATTGCAACTAATAGATGCTAGTGAGAGAAATAGTCACCTACACAAACTACCAAGATTTCAAGAAGTTGTCAGAAATCCAGCAAGCAAGATTTACTGCATTAAATCAGATTTATACACAAAGCATTGAGCAATGTCTACAATTTCCTCATTGGACTCAAATACAACATTAGCTGGACAACAGCTGTGTGGGTTTCCCCCTCTATTGCCTTGACAACCAGAATGCCTCACAATAACAAACTGGTTAACATTTTTTTTCTTCCTTGTTTTCCCTCTGCTGGATCTTTCCTCACTTTCTGTGCTCCCCCTCCTCCTCCTCCTTTGCCCCTCTCCAATCCCCAATCACCTAAAATTCCTCTTGTTCTGTCCCTACATTCACTTTGTTTTACATCTTGTCCTCCATGAATGCAGTTCAGTTCAGAGGTGGAACTACACAGGCATCAAAACTTCAAAATTATTGTCAAAGTTAAAGGATAAGTTTGGTATTTTTGACATTAGACATTATTTGCAGGGTGTTTCCCATGGACTTGGAACATACAGACAATAATTTCACTGACTGGTCCAGTATTGAGCTTTCTGCAATTTTCCTGTGAGCTCTCACCGCACTGAAATGGATGCACATTGGGAAGTCATAAATGCCTTGGAAAAACAACAATAAATGTATTTTTTCAAGAAGGGGAGGCTCATGGCGTTTTCCTATTATCAGTATGCTGTCCTATGAGCTGTAACGCTTGCTATGGCTTAAACATAAGCATTATCACTGTGAGTAGACGTGGGTAAGTGGGAGCTTCCTGGCTCTCCCTGTTGAGGTCCAACGCTGTCGCCCTGGCGTAAACTGGCACGAAGAATCAGCACAGACGAGTGGTGGCTACTTTTCCACAAGCTGTTTACACTCGGACTGATAGAGTTCCCTTTCATCATGTAGGTATTACATTTGTTTATTATTACAATTATTATACGTGATCTCCTCATTTTCAGGGGCTCAAAAGTAACTAAACAAACTAGCATAACTGTAAACTGGAGCGTCCTCTTCAGAAGCGAGAAGCAGGAAGCTCCCGCTGTCCCACGTTACTCAGGGTGATGATGCAAATGTCCAAGCCATCATGGCCGGCAGTGCAGTTCACAGGAGAGCAGACAAGGATGCACCATGAGCTTCCCCATATTGAAAACGTAGGGCAGACACGTGCAGCAAGGATCATTTTACCCCAACCAGGGAGACAAGGTCGTAACAATTATGTATATGAACACCGGTCGGAGTAACAGTAAACCACCCCTCTTGTTCAAAATGAAATTTCTTTCCGAATGGGCCATCAGAAATCTTCCAAGTGATGTGTACTTACATGATGCATTTTTACCCTGATGAGGCGTGTTATCTGATTATTTGTGTCCATGTAAACATAGCTTTTGCCAAACGAACCAAACCTTCGAAACAGCGTCTCATGGTCATAATGACTGAGCCAATTAACATTACAGAAGAAGAAGAAGAAAAAAAAATCAGTTATCTATTGGGAAAACAGTAAATGGAAATCCGTCCCCTTAGAAGAATAAGTGCCTTTATTTTGACAGATACACCACATCTTCTTATCAGGAGTAACTACCTTGACACAACACCGGCTCAGCGTTTTCCACAAGCATGTTTTGCCTCCTCTAATCCATAATGCACTGTGTTCTGCTCCACTTCCTGCCTTTGGTTAATAACTTGGGCTGCTTTGCTATCACACCACAAATGAACCACACCAGGATTCCCTCGGAGGTGAACCGAGACCCCCGATTTCAAGCGGACCAGAGCTGGCTTGTTTGCTTTGCACCAGAGTTTGAATGAGCTTTCACACCTCCCAAAATGTACCAGACTGTCCGAGGAAACAAACCAGAATCTTTTTAAAGTGGACCAAACAGCTCTCGTGTGAAAGCAGCTAATCTAGTTGCCGAACCGGCACTGCTGCTAGTGAAGGAGATACTCAGGTTCATCCCCGTGATGGGGCTGATGCATACCGACAGTAGGCTTGTGTCTGTACTGACTGAAAAAATTGAGGAAGCACTGTCGTTGGACGAAAAATTACAAATGTCCCCAGAGTGCAGGATGAGTCATCAAAAAATCAAAAATGTTTTCCAATGACAGAAAAGACCTTATTTTAATGTAAAAACACACCCCCCAAAAAATTTTTTTCAACATGCATTTGACAGTTAGTACATGGACACAGGATTAAAACTTTCATTTCATCGGGTTTTTAAATTTCCTCTACTGTTGCTTTGATGTGAACAGCTTGATTAATGTAGTCATATAATGTCTCAGCATGCAGGGAAAAAAAAAAGGTTCATGTTTTGCCAGTTAACTTACAAAATACAGCCCGCAACTGTCACTTTGCATATTAAGCTCAGTAAGCAGATGACTAGATAATTAACATTTCTGTCCTTTACTCATGTTTTACAGCATTTAAAGGACTGACTGGAAGAATGTTGTCACTTGTCTTTATCTCTGATTTTATTTCTAGAAAAATCTTCCCCCCGAAAATTTGTGAAATTACTGTCTAGTAAAAATAAATGTTTGAATTATCCTGAGGTGGGAAAGGCCCTGCATTTCCTTTGATCTAATGTTTAGTTTCACCAGTTTGGGAGGTTTAAGAGACGGCAAGTCACCATTTAAAAAACCCCATTTGTCACCAGTTCATCCAACAGACTCTCACAGACCGAAATGCGTCATAGAGGATATTGAATCGTGTTAAGGCAGAGCATGCAAGATAATGTGGCTGGCCCGAACGCGTTTTTCAGAGAATATTTTTATCTCATCATGTGCATTCCATCCACATCAATTTTCTGTGAATTTGTACCGCTGTTGAAGTTTAGCTGAACATCAGAACTTCCACCCGCATGTCAGTAAACTCAAGTAGTGATGACACCTCGCAGAGAGGTGCCTGTTTGTTTTCATGTTGAGCTGAAACCCAAGTTGCCGTCTTACACGAAACACACGTCATCGCTTCCTGTCACACTACCTAAACACAAACAAGGCCTTTTTGTCAGCAGCCACAGACAAACCGCAGTGTTTTGGCATTTGATTACTTTAAATGCACCAATGTGGCACAGTCTTTAGGAGAAGAATGATAATAAACTTTATTGGCACATTGCTGTTCATGTTACAGGATATAATACATGTGACAAAAAAGTGGAAGAGCTATACTGAGAAAAAGAAGAATTTAGAGAAAGAAAGACATTTAAGTGTTAAATCATGCAGTCAGCTTATTTCAGAGTCAGAGGAGCTGCAGCTGTTGGTGATAGAGTGTGTGTGAGTCACCAGGTAGACATATTTTAGGTACAAAAGACACAAAACTGTGTACAAGTGGAAACTTGTCCAGTTTCAATGATATGCATCAGTTGTTGCTTAAGAGTTATGCTTTATTTATGTCCATGGTTCAGCATTGAGTGATAAAAATAAACCTTGTGGGTAGAAGTGACGAGTCAAGTATCACATGTCTTACACTATTACACTTTCAGGCTCAGTATGTTTTGTTTTTGTTTTTGTTTTTGTTGTTTTTTTTCTCACATCATTCTCAGATACCTGAAACTTAGCAACCAAAGTTTTTTCTCGCTTCTGCTCATCCTGACCAAGCACAGGATGTGAGGTTGTGCACGTAGCCAACTTTTACAATACAGTATTGGTAAATAAACATGTGTCAGTCAATGAAAGAGACACATGGTAGAAAATGTAGCAGTTTTTTTTTTTTAACGGATGACTGCAGCCAACTGCAGGATGACAGTGAAGCAGGAGCAGCAGGAGGAGGAGGAGGAGGAGGAGGAGGCAGAGCGGTGTCGCATTATGTGTGCAGATGTGTCTACTTCAGAACTGGACTGGAGTCATCTGGGACATGTTGCAGCTCCTCTGCACGATAGACATCCTGGCTTTGCAATGCTCATCATGCCAGTAGAGGAATGCAGTTATAAGGGTTGCATATTAAAGCGTCGGTGTCAAATGAAATGCCTGCATGTCACGTCACAGCCATTTGGATATTTATCTTCTGCTGCTGCTCAAAAAACACTTTTCAGCAGTTTAACATGGATTAAGGATGCATAAATAAACAGTATATGTAACTTAACTATGGCAAAAAATGACTGAATGCCAAACCAAAAAAGCAAAAACAGCCTGGTGTCATCATAAATCTGTGACATTCTGACTGTGCGACAGTTGTTTTTTTCTGTATATTTTTAAATATCACATCTGTTTACTCAAATTCACAGCTTTGCATTCACAACAGCAGCACGATGTTTGCCTTCGCCTGCTCACTGAGGCTTGTCTCGAGATGTTTTTTAAGTGATCAGTGAAGTAGAACAACTTTTTTTTGCGGTCATCATTACAGAAAAGCTGTTTCTGGTTTGTACAGTAAGCGGACTTTACAGCTGTTCGGAGGTGTTCTTGCTCAGTGGCAGGTAGATCCGCTGCTGACACAGCAGTGTTGTGGCTCAGAAAACTTCCCCTTGTAACAACCTGAAGACACGTCGAAGCGTTTCCCAAAGATAGACTCAGAGGTGCTGCCACAAAGTATGCGCGATGGACTTTTTTTTTAAAAGATGCCACTTCTCTTGAACCATTTCCTTTCAGACTTATCTTGAAATGATCTCTCCAACGTCTAGATGTAGTATATGCAGATACACACAAATCCAATACCCTATGCACACATAATAAAAGAAAAAAAAACGCATAAAAGAAAACGCTTAAAAAAGTATTTGTTCCTGGAAATCATTTGCAGGCAAAAAGTTTCAGTTGTTCCAGATTTCTTGTTTCAGACAATTTCTATAAACAAGGCTTGTTAGTGTTATGATAAAAACTAGAAGAATTTCCTTAATGAAATGTCTCATTTTCTGGTAATAGAAATAGGATATTCAGGCTAATATTCAGATCAGTGACTAATATTTTTATTAGCTTTGGGCAGTACTTAATGATGTCTTCAAACAACATAAAAAAGCTTTTGCTCCTCTGTTTTAGTTTTCCCAGGACTGTATATTGACACAGATTTTTTCCCTCAATGTATAGTTTCACTCATCTTTGCATGTGATTTTCAAGCATTACTGGCACACTGACAGTGGAAACTTTTATTTCCACTGCAGTTGTAGCTGTCTAAGATAAAGTTCCCCCTTGAGACCTTTGGATAGCGACTCTGCAGTATTCTGTTATTTGTTGACTCCACTGGAGACAGTGTAATTAATGAGCAGTGTCTTCTATAGGCTGTCATCCATAGATGGCAAAACTCTGACCTCTAGTGGTCGTGAAAGGTTGTGCAATCTAAATGATCCGGTTGGTATCCAATACGGACATGTATGTATTTTATCATTAAATGAGTATAACTCGATTTAAACCAATCAGTACTCCCTCTTGGAGAATCTGTAATGTGAAAACATAGTAGGCTCACTGTCTGACTGTCAATACAACAATGTAGCTTCAGGTTGATGTATATATGCAAACTGACTTTATACAGAACATTGAGTAATAGTTCCCATGTAATAGTTGTTTTTTAAGAGCTTCTACTGCATTCTAGTTCCTAATTTAAAGTGCTTCCTCTATATTTGCACACAGCTCTATGTAGCTTTCATTTAATTATATAACACTTATCCTATCAGAAATTAAATTTAATATCATCATTATATACCTTGAGAAAAAGAGCCTGGGCTTTTCTAGTGAAGTCACCTCCACTAAAACGTGTTTGTAATGTAAAATGTATACTGTGATGATAATGTGTTGTTCAGACATGACTTTTTGAGTGTGACTGCAAAACACACACACCTTTATAATAAAAGAAATTTTATAATATTTAAAAATTTGACAGGCAGAAAACGTTTCTCTCAGAATTTATCTAGTCATATCTAGTTAATATGCACGGCTTTTTCAGATGTGTCATTATTTATATTGTATTATGCTCTGGTAATGGGGAATGAAAAAATGATTTAAGAGCATTTTAGTTAAGCTAAATATAATGACCAATGTACAGTGAATTTTCATAGGCATTAATTTGAATGTGATCACAGTAAGAATTGTATTTGCATTTCCCTTTAACAAGGATAATATGCACAGCTGTAGTTCTCCTACATCACCACCAGAGAGCAGAAAAGTCACATTGATTAAATTAGAAACTAGGGTACAATTAAAGGTACACTGAGGTAGAAACATTACATCGATGGGAGGAGCTTATTCAGTGTTTGATGAGAGCATCTGTCAGATGCAGTTAAAGGACTCAAAAAAATAGGGTTGTTGTTTTTGAAACAAGGTTGTTAAAGCTGAACAAAATAAATAAAAATAAAAAATTGGTAAATCAATGTTATGGCTGGTCATTGTTTTTGATACTGGTACTGATATATTGCATAGGTTTTGGTAGTTAAATACAAAAAGAGGACTTTTGTCCTAACTGTATTTTGAAAAGTTAAATGCTTAAAATCTTACAACCGGCATGTGAAGAAGCTTGCATGGGTAAAATCCTGTCAAAAATGTACAAAATTTTTATATAATTCATAACTGTGTGATCAGAGCATGAGTAAACAAGATTTGAAATCTGATACAGCTTTTGATGCTAGCTTTCTAAATTTGAGAGTGTTTGCTGCATCCACATTTTGGTTGGTAACAAATTAGCGTTGAGGCTTGATAACCAGCCCTAATTAACTTGCACAGATCAGTAATTCAGGCAGTTTACCTGGTGCTTAAAATGCACATTTTTCAACCCCAAATCAATTAATATCTTCTTAAGGTTTGCCAGCCACATGACCCTTTCTTGCTAGATTTAATTTAAGCATTACCAAATAGTGTTTGGAGTATGGGTGAACAGTTATAAAAAAAAAAACAATTTAACCATTTCCTTGTGGCCATTTTCCATGTGTATATGTTGAACCAATTTAGAATTAATGTGGATTTAGGCTGCAATTGCGCCATGTAACCACTAGAGGGCACTGAGAAGAGAGCTGCTGGTCAAATTCCTCCTCACTGCCATTCCCCATCACAGTTATCAGACAGATACAATTGTGCTTTTAATATTTTAATAAACAAAACACAGATAACTTGACATACTTTTTAAAAAATACTTAAACACAAAATTCATTAAATACAAAATAACACAACTGAAAAAGCAGGCCTATTTCAGCCTTTTTGAGTGAATGCATGTAAAGTGTATGCATGTAAGATTGAAAAGAAAATGCCATGTAACAAAGCTGGCTGTAACAAAGTAACAGGCTGCAATAAAGTTTACTTTCTATTGCTTTTTGTTTTTGCACAGTTTGTTTTTAAACTTGCAGCGGGCTCTGCATCTGAATCTCACTACGTTTTATTCATTAAATTACAATTACCGAGGGAAATCAGCTGAGAATTAAAAAGTTAGCTAAAGTGAGGAAAAAAAAAAAAACTTTGCCAAACATCCACAAAGATGAACAATCTAGACTGTTCTAAAGATCATGCTCCTTTCTTCAGAATGGAATTATGAGAACATTGAGGGGGTGGCATGGAATGAGATGAGATAACTCTTCGTTTTTGATCCCATCCTTAAATTTGAGGGCTGAAAAAGTATGAAGACTAAGTGGAAACACTGTTATTTATTTTATTTGATATGAATTTTCCGTTCGATTGTGATGCCAGTCATGTTAAATGTTTATTAGCTGTTAACAGTGTGTAGGCTTAAATAATGTATTTATTTGTTTTATTCAAGAGGGACAGTGCAAGTTAATAAACACTACTAACAGTAATGTAAACAAGCCAGATTCTACCCAGAGGCTAATTTCCACCTAATGCCCCCGGCATATTGTCCCTTAAAAAACAAGAAAAAATACACAATATACAATTTACAATATACAAGTCAATAAAAATATGAAAAACACCGTGAACAAATCTTGTACAACATTCAGTGTGTGTTGTGTACGTGTACATTGATACAACATACACATATACAATATACAAATCAATGAGCCATTAGAAACTTTTTGTTTCCCGCAGCGCAGAAGAAATTGAATTGAGTATGGAGGAATGCACATCTCTCTTGTCTCCCATTTGTTTTCTGATGTTACACAGCAGTCTTCTTCGCCTTATTGTTCGTCTTGCGTGTTCTTGAAAACGAGTAATGAAAGTATATAAGCTTTATAAATGGCCACTAACCATAAAAAAGGTTCTCGTTCATTGATTTTTTTTTTCTTTAAATTGATAATTTACACTCTCTCCCTAATTTGGAGAGTAATGGACCTACCATCAACCTATCTCGAAAGGTAGATACCACAGGTTTGTGCAAAAAAGTGGGCACAACAAAAGTCGTACTTTTGAAATGCAGCAGCCAGCTAACACAGCCTTGACTGTCTGGCTGTAACAATAGGAAACAGACATGAAGGGGATGTTAGAGGTGCAGCTAAGGGCAGGCAAAGCGCTAACAAGCTAGTTCCCCTGCTTAGGCCTGCCTCTCTTTGAAGTCAAGCTACATGGCCTTCTGTAGCCCCCCGTGCCCCCAAAGTCTGACCTCAACTTGAAAGTTTATACTGGAAGCAAAACCAATCTAGAGCGTGGTTCACAGAGAGGATGGATGTGGATTAGAGGGGAATGCGGTGTGCGTGGGTATGTGTGCTTGTATGTGCATGCACACGCCGTTGCATGTGTTTTTGTGAAAGAGACAGAGGGGCACGAGAAACGAACACTGACAAAAGACGCCAATTAGAGACAAAGGACCCCTTTAAAAGAACGTGACGTGTTCTTCCATATACTGTAGGAAGGATGTAGTATTTTGAAACTGCAAGCAGTTCTCAGAATGAGACCACACGGTGAACAGAACTGAGCCATATTGTTGTCTGGTGTTATTCCTTCATTTTGTGCTCTAAATCTCCTTGTGTAATGTGGTGGATGGCTCAGGATGCTTGGGAGTCACTTGAAGGTTAGTGGCTGCGCGTGTGTGAGTGTATTTGTGGTCTGGTTTAATTGAAAGTAAACTTCCCTTAATGAAGAGCTTCCAGTGAAAGGTGGGCTTTGTGTGGCATTGGCAGCATGGAGGAAGAACACTAGACCTAATTGTATTATCACATGCTTGATAATGGTAACGTAAGGGAGCTTTAGAGCTCGTGTTAGAGGAGGATGAAAAGTTATGAATGAATATAGTTGTGCAGGGATGCTGCTCTTTTACCTCTGTGCATCCTTGTGTCCCCAACTAGCTTCAGATCTGAAGCTCAGCGGTTCCCTACAGTACCTCACACAAACTTACATGCAGTACACTACACACCCGCACTCCCTCTCCCTCGCACATAAACACGTACTCGCTCTCATGACTACACTGTACATGCACAGAGGTTCCAGTGTGTGGGATTACAGGAGGAGAAACAATCTGAGTTCCCCAGCTAACTGTGTTTATCCAGGCTGGCAGAGAAGGCCTCTCACCGGGCCGCCGCCTCGGTCCACCTCCGAGCCACCGCTGGCTCCAGCCTCTGTTGATCCAGACATTGTGGACTATTTTCAACTCCAGGGTGATGCTGTAAGCGGTGCTAAGTTGGCAGGCCTTTTATCTCTCCTCAAAAATGTGTCCTTCAAAGTCAAAATCAAACCTGAATTGCTTTTTTTTTTTGGTCTAGAATGGTACACGTTTCACCTGGTTATCTGATGTTGTCACTCTATAATACCGAGGTCAGACTACAAGATATTTTTGGTTGTTAAAATGTCCACTGTGTCAGATTAGGCGATTATAGAGTCATAAATTCCTGCCGTGTCGCAGCCGAGATACATGACAGACTACACATTGCTCCCCGATCAATCATCGTTTGCAGTTCACAACGTGCGTGACATCACACACGCTCTCCAAGGAAGAGCTTGCCACTGACTACTACTACTACTACTGTGGGAGGTAGACAAAAAATCAAACATGCTAGTCTTTCTGTTGTGAGGTCACAAGGTGTCCTCAATGCAGCATCTGTTGTTGTCCATTACGACACACTGTGTGAGATGAAACGATCAATTGTCGAGCCCGATGCTCATTGATTGTTTCTGAGCCAACCCGTCGCCCTGCGTCTTCGGGTTCAGGCTGTTGTCAGGCTGATATGGTGTAGTCTGACCTGGGCATAAGACAGTTACCACGGCATTCCACTGTTGTGTGTATGATCCGGAACGGTTCTGCTGCATGTTTTCTTTGTGCTTCAGCATCTGTCAGCACCTACTGGCTGCGTTCAGGCTGCGTTTTCACAGAAATAACAGAATCAAGTGCAACCTTGGCCTCTAAAAAACTCTGATTTGCTGACTTCAGGCCCGGCTCTGCAAATAATGACAGTTTATTTATAGAGTTAATTGAAATATGATCTGGCATCAACACGGAGTGTTTTATTCTGAAATTAAGCAGATGTTTTAATGTTGCATCTGTGCCTGACTTCCTGTCCTGCTCGATCTGCTCTGTGCTGAATTTCTGCATCGTGCTCCGGCATCCGGCAAAAATAAAACCCCTGAGTGTCTGCTGCGGAGGGCTCCGGATCACTGGAGCTGTGACGGAGCACAAACGCACCGCAGCCAGTGGAAGCAAACACATTGACAAGAATTAAAACGTATCAGCACCGCTGCTGTGGTGGAGCGGAGATGGACCGCACACGCATCTGGTGGAATTTAGGGGTTACAGCACAGGGCAGTGAGTGCACACTATGCAGTAGAGTGTTTGCAGAGTGTAGACTAAAGACCCATTTATACCCCTTTACATACGTAATTAAAATGTTGGAAGGGGCACTGCCCACATACTTCCACTTGTCATTGACATTGGCACTGATATTACTTTACATTAATACTGTTAATTGTTCATTTAAGATCCCTATTAGTTGTTACCTCAGTAGCAACTATTCTTCCTGAGGTCCACACTGCAAAGACAACACATTTAAGCATCATATTACAATCCACAATTTCAAATCAAGTTAATGAAAATAAGGTAAAACATTCTTACATTCATAAGATCACCTCAACAATAAATGGTTGAAACAAAAAATAGTTAATATTACTGATTAGAGTCGAAAGTTTCTGTTTGATCTTCTGCATGTGCTCAATAAAGAAAATAAAGTTCCTGTCACCGTGACAACAGCAACAAACATGGCGATGGTGTGACAAAGAGGCAAAAGAGGAGGTGGTGTGATGGTGGTCGTCTTTGAGCCATTGAAAACGTGAAGACAAGTAAACAGGGAATTTTATCCCCTTGAGTTCTTCGTATCTCGCTCCTCGTCTTCTTTGTCCGTGTGTCGCTTTGGTCTTACTTAAACTATGGTCTATGCATCTGTAAGCTTCCAGAAAATTTGCAAAAATAGGGATGAAGTGAACCCAGAGTATGGACTGAAGGCTTCATCTGTTTCACGTAAAGCTGGGCATACATTGTGTGATTGAAGCGATTATTGAGCTGCATGACTCATTTTAG